>LPNX010418875.1:74166-145148 GCA_001517045.1 Pseudotsuga menziesii
ATATTGTGACTCAAACCATTCAACATCGACCAATTCTTTAGCATGACCCTTGTGCTTAATGATATCACTAGCATCTTCAGTTACTAAGCTATAACTCTTAGGTGCTAAGAAGATACCTTTCTTGACAAAGTACTTGGATCTCCTTTTTGGCTATGTTTAGGGTATGCCAATCAATTCTGAAGTTAGATTCCACAGTGATCTACTTAGTTCAAGACAGATCAACGTATTGTGACTCAAACCATTCAACATCGACCAATTCTTTAGCATGACCCTTGTGCTTACTGATATCACTAGCATCTTCAGTTACTAAGCTATAACTCTTAGGTGCTAAGAAGATACCTTTCTTGACAAAGTACTTGGATCTCCTTTTTGGCTATGTTTAGGGTATGCCAATCAATTCCGAAGTTAGATTCCACAGTGATCTACTTAGTTCAAGACAGATCAAAGTATTGTGACTCAAACCATTCAACATCGACCAATTCTTTAGCATGACCCTTGTGCTTAATGATATCACTAGCATCTTCAGTTACTAAGCTATAACTCTTAGGTGCTAAGAAGATACCTTTCTTGACAAAGTGCTCCATCTTGACCTTACCCAATTCCAAGGAAGAGATTTCATCTTCTGGAAGAGGACTTCCTAGAATTGCTGAGTCAGTATCAGTGTAGTAACAGTCAGGTTTGGAAATGTATTTGTACATATGAATATGAGAACAAGCTGTAATAGCTGCGGCCAATTGAACAGCCGATATCTTAGGAGGATTCCAGTCTAAGTCGTCAACTTTATTGCTCATGTAACTTATGATATAGTAATGCTCGCTCAGCTTATCCCCAAATATCAAATTGTTCCTCTTTGTCAAATAGTCATATCTTTCCCTATCACATACCTCTATTATAGTACTTTCTGGATTTATACCACATCTACTGTACAACGAGTTCATTAGTATCTTGTACACATATTCCATTGCTTCATCACCACTTTTCTTAGCTTCTGTTCTTCTCCCAAAGAGGGATGAAACAAAGCTGTCGAAAGGACTAGGTTTCTTCTCAAACGAGTATCCCCTGAGTGGTAGAATCCTATAACCCAAGTCACACGCATATTTCAATTCTTCGCTATAATACACACCTACGAATTTACCTGTTGGGAAAAGTAAAGTATTATTATGATCCTTATAGGGTAAGAATAGTCAAGTAATTGTACGAGGACAAACTACATGAGCCTCAATAAATCCATACAAGTCTTACAATTCTTGGTCTTCCAAATTACCATGCCAAACATGTACACCACCCGACATAAGATAAGTTTTCATGATATAAGGATTTAACTTCGTAGTAGTATAAATTCTCACCATATGGCTTATACGTATCAGCATGGCCTCCATAGTACCCAGGCCGAATGAATGTATCTTCGTTCCTACTTGGTATATGGATAGGCCAACTCTTAGAATAGTAATAGATCATACGATAAATGCTCAGAGCTAGCGTAGACAATGTCATGCAATTCTCGATATCCACTTTGTACCGAGTCCAATAAATTTCTTGAGATTTCTACATCACACCACCTAACAGATGAATATCCTATTTCATATAAGCCAACAATTGTTCTCTAAGATTCACCAGATTCAACACTCACACTTCGTCATGTTGGATGGATCCTTTAGAACCTAGTTGCAGACATAAAGTCTTGGCCAATGTATCCAGACTACTAGGTAGCAGAGTGTATGAATCTCTTAGACAGAACACCTCTTTCCTTTCCCCACGTTGTTTATTTTCCCGAAACACTGCTAACTCGTAAACCCTAAGGTTCCTCATAAGAGGTTTGAAGGAGTACTTATCCCCACGAGAAGCATAATATTTCATTAATAGAATACCATCGAATCATGAGAAGTTATGGAAGTAAACCGTTCGAATATTAGTTTGATCAACAACCACTGCTAAACGCTCCAGAAAGTGGAACAACATTTGATTACTCCTTACTTCAAATTCTGGCATGAAAAATAATGAATCTTCACTGAAATCTGTTTCAATTGCATAATCTGACTTGGCACCTACATCATCACCTGGCTTAACCACTAAGAAACCAGCTGCGTAAGGCACATGAACATTATTTATTAAAACAGTCTCCGTATCAGCTACAATGAAAGGAGGCCTTTCCTTACTCGTAGGTTTGAGTGAAGGTACATGATCGGGATAACCACGTGTTATCAGGAATATTGCACCTTCTACGGACAGAAGCTGTTCATCTGGTATGAATGGTTCAGATCCAGAACAAATGAGTGAACGACAAAGGATGAAAACCTTCCCTGAATGTCGTAGACACTTGGAATACTGCTTCGATTGTGAACCTGTGTACCTGCAAACAGATCAAACACGCAAACACATCAAAGCTACCAGAAAAATCATCTACTTATCCATGTTAGTGACTAAGGAATCTAACAACATGTACATGTGAAATCAAAACAACAGTAATGTGGGATGGAAATCAACTTTGCATTAAGAATGTATGGAGAAGCTTACAACGGTTGCCTTAGTGTCGACAAGCCCCTCCATGAGATAAACACTTCATCCCCATAAGCTTCAACTTTGCTCTCTATGCTCTCCAATGGCTTGGACTAAGTGGTCAATCCAACATCATAACAATACCTCTATAGTTCTCCCCCTCAACTATGGACATGAGCTTATATTTATAAGGCTCAATGGACAGGGATAGTTGAGAGAATTATGGGCGAGGTGGCTCCAAGATTGTACCATGGGGGATATCGAGCTCAAACTAACCCATAATGATAGGAATAAGGGAGGACACGAGGCTCATGATCTAGAATCCTCGAGAAACTTCTATTTTTCCCATTTTACCCAGGGTACCACTTTTATTCCCTTATGACAGAGTGATTTAGATGAGAACCGCTTTTGGACCAAAGACCATAGGCGGTGGCACCACTTCTTGAAAACATGATACAGGCGGTGCTGAGTAAGGTATCGATCATTGGCCACAAGGAAAGCGCGGTGCTAGGTTTTTTCAAGTAGAATTGACAAATAGAGCAAGTTTCCACTCTAAGTGTTGGGATTAAGGGCAAACATGGAAGTTAAGGCTCTTATCACATGATGGGGACAGGATTTGGGTATAACAGAATGCCTCCCAAAGCATGAGACTTAGAGGGATACGATAAGAGAGAGCCTTGAGAGAACAAGTTGTCACTTCGAGGTGAAAATTTCAGCTCGGTCGGAGAATGTCATCCAGTAGGCATCCGTAGTACATCAATATTTTTGACTCGTAGACAAAAGTAACCAACTCATGGCTGCGGGACAATACAAGGCAGATCCATGAGAGGAATAAATAAGCATGGCTACTAGAATACAACGTAGATCCATGTGATAGAGGACTCAAACTTGGACATAGCTACCGAAAATAAAATGTAGATTTATGTCATATAGACACAAATTTGAGCATAGCCACGACCATACAAATGTGGATCCATGCTAGATATACAAAACTCCATCGCAATCTGGGGAAAGCAATGAGCGCTAAACAAATACCCAGGGTCTTCGTCTCGTCTTCCATAAAGTACGATTCTATCCATGTGATTACAATGATCTGAGGTCGAACATGGTAGAAACCACTTGATTATCGACCGATGATGTGAACTGTTAAAAAGTGCGAGGGAGATCACCATTGATGCCAATGATTCCCAAGGTACTCTAGTACAATATACTGAGTGTGAATAGATGTTTTGATGTCGAACACCCATTCGATTCTATCGATCAAAGGTCAATGATGTGAACCTATGTCGAGAGCGAGAGAATCTGTCATTAAAGCATACAGATCTCAAGGTACTAAGTTTTGTTTCTAAGACTATTTCCCGGATGATGAGCCGACGTCGACGAGAATAGTCTCGTTGAAGGAGGGCCATGATGAGTCCCACATCGACGACACAAAACTCGAAACATAGTTCTGGAATGATGTGAATGTAGTAACCATAAGACTAACTCAAAAGTACTGACACAGAGACTGTTTTGACTGCAGAGGTAAACTTCTTCAACTTCCCTTTGAAGATCGGGCGACATGACAAAAGACTTGGCAGCATGAATAAACCAGACAAACACACAGTGCAATAGTGGACAATGCATTCTTTTGACAGACTCAAAGGAGTGGCATGACTCATGAAAGTGGATTGTCACGGAGATCAGCTGAATACCCAATTGACTGGAATGATATGCAGAAAAGTGCCATGTTCAAAGGTAACAACAAACTACTGCCATTTATTTGCAAAATGATTTCCTTCCCATTTTTCCCATCATGATCGATGAGTGCCTCTTTTTGATTCTACGAGTTCAAATAGGGTAACAAACACTCGTTATAGCTCGTTCGAGGACAAGTCCAAACTCATATGTTTTATGAACCTGAGAGAGGAGGGGTTCGTTTCCAAAAAATGGTCTCTCAATGTTTAATTTAATGAGTCCAATGAAAGAAAATTCGGTATCGTTCATGTTTAGAGAGTCGGAACGACCACGGAAAAAGACTCCAAATGATGCTTTTTTGTATGATTTAGTACCTAAGGCCCGAAAAAATATAAAATAATAGCTTAGAGAACTCTTTTAGTCATGATCGGTTGGAGTGTTCCTTTTTCATAAATAGTCCATTCGAACCAAAAAATAGATAACCTACCGTCAGAAAGACGACTCTTCAAATGCTTTAACGAGCGTGAAGAAGACAAGCTCACTTGACAATCTTTTCGTATTTAAGGAGCCCGAAAATAGTTTAAAGAAGACTCCATTAGGTCTCTTTTCACAATGAGAGATTTTACGAGCCTAAAAAGAATCAGAAACAGACTCGAACCTTTGATACTAAGTTTCGAGAGTGTGACCAAAGTGTCGCAATAAACGCTCAAAGAATTTTTCCGTTTTATGGTAGTATGAAAAAGTAAAAAACGAACTCCCAAAACTTTACTGCTACTGCTCTTCTATCCTGCAACGACTCAAAACATGTGTTAAATGCCCCAATAACTGACATTAAAGGATTACGATTGATAGATTTTGAGTAATAAATGATTTTAAAACAAAACTATAGCATGTCAAACCCAAAAATGTGTATAAAAGTCATGTAAATAGTAAAAAATCAAAACATTTTACTATTTACCCATAGTGGAGAGCCTTTGGAGCATTTTCTTGGCCATATTTTCAGTCGCTGATATCAGAAGTATCAACCATCGGTTTCCCACACTGTCTGTTCCAGGTAATAGCCTAGAACCTACTCTTTCATTTTATGCCTTCAATTTTGATTTTTAATGGTGTTTTGGGCTTGTATGGCAAGCCCTAAAATCATGGGAGCAGGCACCGCTCTTATCCCTTGCGGGATAAGCAGTACCCCGCTAGAACCGTGCTGAAAAAATAGTGCACAGGGGGTGCCACCGCTTTTCCTCAATGGGACACAGGCGGTGCTGGCCATGGAGAAATAAAAATGGTTACACAAGAAAAATTAGCTCATTTTAATTTATTTGGATGATTAAAAATTTTTCTATTAAGTCTTGTGATTGTTTTTGGCAGGTTCTTGTTGATAAAAAATGGTCATATGGAAAGAAAGACAACATGATAATGATGACGCCTTCGCCGAACGAAATGCGGGTTGCATAGCCACATTGAGAGACTGCGGGCTCTTAAAGTTCTTTCGCACACCCAGTATGGTATCGCATGAGCGATTACTAGAGCATATACTCAAGATGTGGAATCCAGAGCAACAATATTTTGAGGTTGGCGCTCACATTTTGATAGTTGAGGTAGAAAGACATCTACTTTCGGACTGGCCTTTCGAGACGGGGTGCTCCCATCTCGTTGACTGGTTCCCGTGGGGGGGACATTATTACTCAGGAGTTGATAAACCGTCACTGCATTCTTGGGACAAGGATATCGGGGAAGAAAATCCCCATAAAAGCAGTGATGGATAGACCTCTACGGACTGTGTTGTTTACCATGTAGAGAGTGGCGGGAAGCCAATGAGTGCACCAGGTGTCTAGAGCACATATGCTCTATGCCATAGAGGCCATGGTGCCTACAGTATTTAACTAGGCGGAAGCCCTACTTCCGATCTTCAAGGATCAACTGACCAAATGTCGGCAGGGGGAACTGAAGCAATTTGGTTTTGGTTTCATTCTAGCTTGCTTCTTTTTCGAGCGGGTTCCACAGATGAGACCTCAGGTGGTCTTTACAGAGCTGAGAGCACAGGACCCTTCGCATGAAAAGGTGGGTCCGGATTATGGCCCATACTGGAGCGGGCAGGGGGGAGGTAAAGTTCAGTGACCCATTCTTTCGATGGCTTAAGAGATCAACTCCTCATGGTGGAGGATTATGCATATGCAGGCACTGACTTCAGCGGTAACCCTGACCTACCGCTCCCACCTAGTGGACAGTGGGGTGACATCGATAAGAAGCAAAAGACCCTAAAATGGAAATAGTGTTTTTATGTTTTTGATGTAATATATTTTTATTTTAAGTAACGAGACTTGAATGCTTTCATGCAGACGTCGGAGCAGTACGACCTAGGGGAGCCTCCCCATTGGATAGACGAGCCAGAGCCCGTTTCGTATCGCAGGGTGACAATGTGACCGGGGAGTTAGAGAAAAACCTGGAGAGGTTGGCCTTAGACATCCCTGATGCTTCCATTGATGACCCCCCTTTGAGGTATCAGAGGCCTACAATGGGAGTATTGGGTCGTTTTAGCAGACTGCTACATAGAGTAGCTCAGGAAGTGATGTGTTACCACGAGCATCATTAGACGATGTGTGCATGATGTATCCACTGAAAGCTAATAGCTTCAGGATTTTGTATGGTAATTTTTACCTGAAATCCTACGTGCTTCAAATGAGGTCTCGTGACCTTTTTTTTGTAAAACATGTTCATATATATATATATATATATATATACAGACTTTTACCTGGTGTTTATACGTCTCAAATGGTGAATGTATTTTATATGAGTTTTATGTGTCTTTAATAGTTTATTTACAATGAACCAAGTTTGATTTTCATGTCAAGAATGGGCAATATGCCAGTCTAGGATGTAATTAGCCAATGTGACATCAACTACATTATGTTCCCTAGGGATATGCCTATAGGTGATAGTTTCAAATGACATTTCTAACAAGCGTACCCTCCGGAAAAGATGGAGAAGCACAGGATTCCTAATGGTATAAACATGGTTTAGATGAAAAACCACTAGTTGTGAGTCCATTAAGACAACCAAGTTGCGAACATCTTGGGAGGCAACTTCAGTTAGAAAACCTATGACTGCTCGATACTCGGCGATATTGTTGGTAGCGGGACCAATACAAACCATTTCTGAACTGACCAAATCGTAAGCTGGGGAATAGAGAACCCAAGCAGCTGAGGCAAGATTCAAGGTGTGGCGGCAAGCACCATCAGCGAAGCCGTAGAAAGCCATCTGCTCTGCACGACCAAAACATGGTATAAACAGACATAGACACTAAACTCAAAACCATATTGGAAATACTTAAGCACACTAAAAGTCGAGCAATATACATATATACAAGATACTGTTCAAGATGGATCTAGGAATAGTACCTCTTCAGGTACAACCCATTGTGAGGTTGTCCTTAAGGGATTCCATTGTAATCTACGAGTTCATAGGCCCCTTTCTCTAAAACTTTAGAAATAATAAAAGGACCGTACCACATGGATTCGAACTCTCTTTTCCCTAGTTTGTCATATCTCTGATCGTAAGTCAAAACTAGGTCACCCTCGTTAAAGGCATGAGGTTGGACAGATTTATCATACTGTGCCTTGACGTGTTTCTTGTGTGCCTCATTAGCCAAGGCAGCATCTCTCCTAGTTTCGTCAAGGTTGTTCAAGTATAAAAATATCCCTTCCTCTGCGAAAGTGTCTGGGAGAAGTTCGATGGCAAGTTTCAAGGATGGAATCTAACATTGAATTGGCAAGACAAATCTGAGTCCATAGACAAGCTGGAAAGGTGTGAAACCAGTAGCTGTTTTCACCGAAGTCCTGTAATCCCAAAGAGCGGAGAAAATGATATGGTGCTAGTTGGATTTATGGTCTCCAGCCATCTGATGAAGCATCGTTTTCAAAACATTGTTAATTGCCTCTACCTGACCATTAGCTTGCGGATAATAGGGCGTAGAGGTTTCATGGCGTAAACCTAACTTAGCACTTAATTCCTCCATCATTTGATTACGGAAATGTGATCCGTGATCAGTAACCATGGACTACGG
Source organism: Pseudotsuga menziesii (assembly GCA_001517045.1). Lineage (NCBI taxonomy): Eukaryota > Viridiplantae > Streptophyta > Pinopsida > Pinales > Pinaceae > Pseudotsuga > Pseudotsuga menziesii. The sequence goes on from LPNX010418875.1 coordinate 82,400, forward strand.
GACTCCGAATCTAGCTACCACATGATTGAACAGGAAGAGAGCGGCAGTCTTATCGTCTTCCACATATGTAGGTATGGCCTCAGCCCACTTTGTAAAATAGTGAATGACTACGATGATGTAACCATGCCGCCTGGCTGAGGTAGGCTTACAATGCATATAATCAATCCCCCATTTGGAAAACGGGCCAACGACAATGACGGGGTGTAGCGGAGCAAGATGAGTGTGCTTTTTCGGATAAAAATGTTGACAGGGTGGGCATTTCTTGACAGCCTTGTGACAATCCTTAAAGGCTGAAGGCCAGAAATAGCCAGCGCGAAGGATTTACGGGGCTGTAGCCATCCCAGATAAATGAGCGCCACATGCTCCAGAGTGGCAATCATTCAACGCTTGTTCATCTTCCTCATGGGAGGCATCACCGGAGCATGGAATCGATCCCACACCTATACAAAGTGTCATTCAAGATGAGGTAGTATTTTGCGTGGTGACGGATACGACAACGATTGTCATGGGATAGATTTGGATGAAATCTTTGTGTTTGGAGATAAATGAGAAAATCTCCATACCATGGGTCAATAGTGCTTATCAGGAACAAGAATTCATCCAGAAATGAATCATTGCGCTCAGATTCCATCGAAGCATAGGGAAGATCACACATGAGCTCGACAAAGACCAAGGATTTCTTTGATGTGGCTTTGGCAAATTCCAGATCAAACTCCTGTAGTATGACTATCCATCGGGAGTACTTTCCCCCGAGCACCTGACGAGTCAGGATGTAATACACAGGGTTCTGGTCTGCCAATACAGTTGTTGTGTGGAGTAAAATGTAGCGACGAAATTTTTGAACAGCAATGACTGTGGCCAATGCTAATTTCTCTACGCGTGAATATCGGGTTTCAGAATCCATAAGATTCTTACTAGCATAGTAAATCACGTGCTCCTGACCATTGGGATTTTCCTGCACCAAAACCATAGCGATGGTAGTAGTAGAGGCATCAATATATAAAAGAAAATCATTTAAATAATCTGGGGGGTGTATCATGGGTGAATGAGTCAGAGCATGTTTGAGATTATCAAAGGCTCATTGGGCTTGGTCATCCCAATAGAATGGAGTGTCCTTCTTAAGGAGACACATATAACCGTGTGTTTTATTTACAAAATAGCACACTAAACAACAGAGAAATTTTTCCTTCCCTTGCAAACTTGGGAGTTCTAAAAGGTTGGTTGGGGCTGATAGAGCTTAAATGGCGGCAATTTTCAATGGATCTATCTGGATGCCATCCTTAGAGACCACAAAACCTAACAGGCATCCCGTCTCAACGTAGAAAACACATTTATGATGATTGATCCATGTATTATAATGATGGCATCTCAGGAAAATGTCTCTAAGATGACCATGGTGGTCCTCCCATCGCTGTGAATGAGCAGGGAGGTCGTCAAGGTACGGTTCAACAATATGTTATATATCATGAAACGCATAGGACATAGCATGCTGGAAAGTGGCTCCATCATTTTTTAAGCCAAATGGTAACTTCCTATATGCAAAGGTTCCCCATGGGAAAATGAATGTCGTCTTGTCCTGATCGGTGGGTAAAATCTCAATCTGATTATAACCAGAAAAGCCATCCATGAATGAAAAAATGACACTTCCAGCACAGTTGTCGATAATCATGTCGATATGTGGAGTAGGAAATTTGTCTTTGGGACAATCTTTATTCAAATCTCTAAAATCGATATAGACTCTAATGATGCCCTATTTTTTATTGACAGGGACGACACTCGATACCCATTCTGTCAGGGGTACGGGATAAATAAACCCATCTTTAAGAAGTTTCTCTATTTCAGCTTTAATAGCTGCAACCTTTCGTGGATGGACTTACCTTAGTTTTTTATTGACAGATTTAGCAGTGGGATAGGTTTTTATTTCATGGACCACAATGGATGGGTCTATCCTCGACATTTCCTCATAAGACCAGGAAAAAATATCGCAGAATTCTTTGAAAAGTGCCTTGTATGCTTCAGATTTTTCTGCCAAGCAGTTCTGCCCAACATGAATATGCTCAATGGTACCAGGCTTGGCTGATATGTCAATTGGATTTGTTTGAGTAATGTTGCATAAGTTTCCTTCAAAATCGGTGTCTTGCAACAATATAGGATTTTGAGGTGTGTTGACAATATTAGTGGAAAACAGGGATGCAAAGTCATGGTCTACCGAACTGGTGTTGGGGAGGAACGAGGATCTATTATGGTGATCCTCCCAGATAGGCTCATTCGTATTGATGATTTCCATAATGGACTCGTTGGAAGGAAAAGTCTCAGAGAGATTATCCAGAATAGGAAGAGATGGTTCTAACCAGTAGGGAAGGTGGTAAGGGTCCGAAGCCACCAGATGAATTTCATCAGTGTGGTCATCATAAAGGTTTTGAATGATGTTGTACATTTCTTCATACGGACTCAACGAGGTGGAATCAACAATTTGTTTGCCCTTTGGATCATAATCAGATGGCGCAATCATATTTACTGTTGCTGTATCTGTGTTAGGAGTGGACAGAAAAATCACCATAAGGGACGAATCCTTCAACATGCCTACCCCAATCGACTGGTAAGGAGGAGGGAATTGACCTAACATAGGGATATTATTAGCCGTAGAGGTAGTAACATCTGACGTACAGAAATCGAGCTGGTCAATGGTGACAATTCTCCCTAGATGTGGAAATTGGACAGTTTGAAATACCATCGAAGTGACAACAGTCATGGCGTAAAACCAATTTCTTCCTAGAAGGATGTTGTAATCTAACGGGGAATCTACTACTTCTACTTGAATAGAAACAGTTTTTCCCCCAAGCTCGACTGCAAGTGCTGATATGAGACCATGGGGCTGGAAACCTCATCCATTAAATGATTTCAGAGTCGTAGGTGATGTTACAAGCTCGGGAGAGCCGATAGCTTTCCAACAAGACAGGGACAAAACCGAAGTTGAAGCTCCTTCGTCTAAGACAGTTCTAAATACCGTCTTTCTGATTACTTTCGTGATGATTTGGAAAGCGAGTTTGTGAGGTAGTCTAGACTTATAGTTCTCGACATTGAAATGAATCAAATTAGTATTGTCCGGGTCTAAAGCTACTAATGTAGTTAACAAGTTTTTGTGTTATGTAGGACAAATTTGGAGCACTTCCCAGGTAGACATTGCACATGGTGCTTGAGCGAGATCTTCAACTACATTAAAAAATTGAGCAGCTCGAGTATTAGGGTTAAAGACAGCCTTCCTAAGAGTACTCTTGGGTGGATGCCAAACCATGTCGAACGGTAGGATTCTCAATGGTTAGGGGGACAGTAGACGAGGAGTCAGGAGAACCAGTAGAGGGAGCTTTTCCTGAAGAAGAATTGTCTTCTTTATTGTCTGTGGGTTTGTCGTAACTCTGACTTTGAGTTTGCAAACTAATAGTATCCAAGGACATCATGTGAATTTCCTCTGAAGAATTAGAGTTTCCATGATTAGACATGTGGTTTATCAATTGTTGTTGAGAGGGAAAATGATCCGTGAGAACTGTGGGTGCAGGACTTGTTTTAAAAAATTGGGTGATTTTGTCCCGATGAGGACACTCTTTTTTGAAATGGTCACCTCCGCATAGCAGACATGGATATTTTTCTTTTCTTTTCCCTTTATCGTTATCGTTGGTGGTTGGTTTTGGATTCTCCTGTTGGTTTCCAGTTTTTTTGTTTTTAGCTTTACCTTTATTTTTATTGTTGCCGGAGGTTTGAATACTCTGAATAGAATTGACCTTGATGAAAACCTTTGGAATCGAATGGGTAGGGGTGGTAGTCTGGGGTTGCTTGGAAGATTTTGCTGCTGACGGGGACTGGATTGAACCAACAATCCCATCAACAGGGACTTCTGCTGGTGGCTTTGCAGGATCGGTGCTTGGGCGAGGAGCTTGAGGGATCAAGTCATACAAAGTTTCGGACTGGGAATAGACGAATTCCAGATATTGGGCTCAACTAATGGCTTTCTCTTCAGTAACGACACCACCCATAGCCACATCTCGGGCAATCGGGGACAACAAAGATTTAGTAAATCAATCAGATAATAACTGATTCGGAATAAGAACCTTAATAAGTCTTCTCCACCTTCTCCACTCATGGATATGATCGGATATGTGGGTGGAGGTGTTCTGTCGCAGAGAAGTTAAGATATAAATACCCATTTCATAACGGATAGGGAGCTGAAAGTGCGTAAGAAATACAGTTGCCAATGAGCTGAAATCCACAAACAAATGTTGCAGAAGATCAATGTACCATTTCGCAGCTATACCGGTCAAAGTTTGTTGAAAGAATCTTAAACGAATGGAATCATCCATAAGGGAGTTTGAAGAACACCGCAAATGGAATGTCATGACATGGTTTTTTGGATTGTCTCCGTACTTCCCATCAAAATTTGGAATGTTCGATGGTAACTTTATCGGAATGGAAGGCCACAAGGGGTTATGTCGAATGGGGTCATTAATCAACTTGGACAAATTAGGAAAGTCCAAAGTTGCTAGGAAACGTAATATTGATATGGCATATAAGTACCAGTAGGATTGTAAGTAGACTGATAGACAGGTTGTTGTGATGAAGAACAACTGAAAGATCCTCCCACAGGGGGTTGATTTTCGGGATCAAGACCATTAGGACTTCCAGGGCCTCCGGGACCACCAGGACCACCTTGACCACTAGGGGGTGGACCACCAGACCCTCAAGGACCTATAGGAGGAAAACCTCTGGAGCCTCCAGAACCACTAGGAGGAGAGCCACCAGACCCTCCAGGGCCATTAGGAGGGAAGCCACCTGGCCCCCTAGGACCACTAGGACCATTAGGACCATAAGGAGGAAATCCACTAGGCCCTCCATGACTATTGGGTCCCCTAGGGGGAGGACCTCCATAAGGCGGTCCTCCGACACCTCCCGCAGTATGTATAGGTATCCCCCCCATAGCTGACATGTAGGACCAGTTAGGTTGGCACCATGGCGTGAAAGTATTACTAGGATATGAAAATCCAGCATAAGGCATTCCTGTAGGGTTGGGTGGATAATTAATGTTTCCTATAGGTACTTGATTTGCTGTGTAACCATAACCCCAAGAGGTTTGATTGGTTGCAGGTTGTGCCCTCAAGGGCTCACCTGAGCTGGATGGGGGGTTAACCACATTTGTGTGGGTAGGAGGGACATAAACTGTAGATTGTTCTATACTAGAGGTATGTCCTTGACTAGGTACAATTCCGATGACAGATAACGTAGGTCGTGCCGAGGGTTTCCTCCCGGCACTAGAAAGTAATGATGAAACATGAATTAAATGTTGAGCCCCAGGTGTGGAAGACCTGGGACGATTGGGAACATACATAATATGGGAGGTGGTGGGGTTGGAAGTTTGACCTGGATTATGTGGAGTCACTGTGCGATCTAGAATCGTTTCAATAGGTCTCATAGAATCGGCAAGTGAACAATATCCTAGAGGAATAGTTGCGGAACGTGATGGTGGTGTGCCCTATATGTAATCTATTTTCTTTTCAATCTCTTGTGCATGGAGAATAGCTTCCTGGTATTTTCTACGTTCTTCTTCATCTGCTGAAACTTATTTAGAAAAGTTTAAACGGGTTCCAAATGAGGCAATGGTTTGTCCTATAGAGGTATCCCAAAATGGAGCATTGAGACCATAATCTGGACGGGTAGTATCATCAATATGACCTTCTATGGGAGAATGGAATGAAGTATTACCTTGAGAAGGTTGTTGGACCAAGGGAGGCAAGTGAAGGATATGGTCCTTTGCTTTCTGCAACCACATTCTCTCCCACTTGGGAGTTGGTAGCAGCTCCTTGGTCTATAGCTTCCATAGGATTTTCTCCTGAAACAGGAATAAAATTAGGTGGCAAGCTCCGTACTCTTCTGTACTGTCTTAGCTCGGCCAGCTTGTACAACTCCTATCTAACCTAGGGTCTCAAAAACTAGAAAACACACCAAAAATTTCCCTACTCAAGCTATATGCCAAACAAGCAAACTTAAATGACAAGAGGAGTTCAGATAGTCAGGTCTCTCACCAGGATTTTCAAGAAGGTGCCACTTGCGATATACCTCAAGAGTACGTGCGTAGTAATCTCCCAGAATGTTGTTTTCGGTGTATGGCTCCAAGCAAGACGGCCAAAGGGATTTTCTTAGATGGATAAGGTATCCTAATGGGGTCTCCCGATATACGCAAGGTACGTGGGAGCTCAAATCGGTAGTAGTGCTATCTAATGTATAACCATTCATAAGGGGCCTTTCGATATACAATTGAGTACGTGAAGTACCTTTCTATATACCTCAAGGGTACATGAAAGGTCATTCAATATACCGACGGTATGTGGAAAAACCATGTGAGTCCCGGGATGTAATGCGGATGAGTAACGACAGCTCCTACGCTTAACGACGCCCAAACACGTTTATAGCCTATCACTCAAATTGCTATGTAAATTTTACTCTATAGATGCCGTTAATTTTAAAGTGGACGGTTAGGCGAATGCATGGAATTTTGACAGAATAAGTAAAACCATGCAGTATGCGGATGCAAATATTTCACTTTATTGTTCGTGGTATGCCTACCTACGAGAGGGAATGAGAGTATTTTCTTTTCGTTTTAAAACAAAAAATTTCCAAACAACTATCTTGAACAAATCAAAATCAAAGACAAGCAACACATTCCAAACTCATTTTTCTTTTCTGAAAGAAAAAAAAGGGAAAAGTTTGTTTTCCTAAAAAAAAAACAAGAAGCACTCTACATGCATATGCACTCTATTTTTCGATTTTCTTACAACATAGATAGATCTAACTTAAAAATACACTATTTTTATTTTTATTTTGATGAGATAGTATTAATGCAAAGGAGACAAAAGAAGACAGAGAACCTGAAAGCTTGTGAGGCTAATCAGAGATCCAATGCTTTATGCTCAATAATGATAATGACCTAATCTTAGTAAAAAAAAATTCTTTTTAACAAGCAAAATGAAGTCCTCTATGGAAACAAAAAATGAAATCAAGATGCTAATCAAATGGTTTTTATTTCAGTCTTTATAACATAAATGAAAAGAGAGCTCACTAAAACTTAAGCTTTCAAAAAAGAATTCCTTTCACAATCACAACTAATAAGCACATAAGGAAATGAATAATCAACAAGCCTAGTCTGGCTTTTGAATTATTCAATCAAACCAATTTTTTACCACAGAATTTCCAACCATGAGCATTTATATTCTAACACACAAGCCTGACAGTGCAAGGCTGAAAGCAGACAAACTCAACTTTTTGCAAAAAATGAGAAAAAACTAGTTCTGGAACAAGGCCTACCTGGCATCGCGCTGGAGGGGTCTTGACAGAACGGCTCTAGATGAGCACTGCTTCTGGATAACAGGATTCGGGCGGTGGTACCGCGTATGGCTAACATATTTCAGGTGGTGGCACCGCTTGTTGCCAACAACGTATGAGCGGTTCCCTGAATAAATCCAAAACACAAGGAGAACGAAAGATCAAGTTAGAAATTGATCAGATCAAGGAAAAAATTGATGGATTGACAGTAAAAAAGAGCATAAAAAGTCGAAATAGTTCAGATCTGAAAGTTTCAAACCAAAATTAACTAAGTCAGATGGTAGATCTGACTGAAGAGAGTTGGAGATGGAGCTTGTATTCGGACAAAAGTTCAAGAACTGAGGAAGATCAGATCAAACCGATATTTGCACTGCTCCCCAGCGAAGTCGCCAGATTTGTTATCATGAATATTGTACCTTCTGTGGAAATTGAACCCAGGTGTTAGAACAATTACACTCACAAAAATTGTCAATTACACATGCAAATTACACACAAAGGAGACTGAATATGGAGCAGAACACTAATCAGTATTGAATAAGTGTACAATAGCCAACCTTGTGAATTCATAGGCTGCCACAATAAATAATTACATGAGAGATTCGAATGCATTGGGATGCCATTCGAATTAGTCAAAAGCAGGCTTACTAAATCTAGTCAAATCCCCCATAGGTGCATAAAGCAGTTTCCAAATATGCATAGGAGCTCACGAATTAGAAAAATCAGTTAGTCAAGCTAATAGGTGATGGAAGGAAAACTCATACATGCTTTTATTAGGAGAAAAGAGAGAAGGATGATGAGGGAAAAAAACAAGTTAACTTCACATAGTCATACTTTCCCAATTGCCTTAAAACTCAGTAAAAGCAGCAATAAAGCAGAAAAAATAGATATGTGCTAGGGAGGTTTATGAATAAAGCAGAATTGATTCCAAGAGGTTTCCCAAGCGCTCCATGACTCAGTTTTAGCAAGTTTGACCATCTAGGACATGTGGAAGACAACTTGCATAGAGTGGAATATGGAAACTAGGCAAATAAGACAAAAATGGATTAATTAATGTCTAAGGTAGCTAACTATGGGTTGATTATTCTAAAACCCCCCCTTAAGCCTGACTTATGAGTAAAATATCAAAAAATTATAAGGCCTAACAACAAGGCTTAGTCACCCTTTACATACTGCATGTCCATTTAAACAAGGAAAGAGGCAAAAACCCAGTGGGAAAAATCCTCCCTTAAACATGGACAGTAAAACAAAATTTGAAAATCTTGTCATCAATCATGCTTTACAGCATGATCAACAATCCCCAGCAGTGATTTGAGATTGCTGAAAGTATTCTCACAAAAAACTTTGGTGAAGAGGTCTGCTACTTGTTCTGAAGATGAACAGAAGAGTAGGTGAATGGTGCCATCATGCACAAGCTGTCTGATGTAGTGCATATGGATCTCAATGTGTTTGGTTCTCTGTCTTTGAATTGGATCATTGTAGATTCGAATGGTATTCTGATTATCACAATAGATAGTAGTTGAGTATTCTAATTCGAAGCCACACTCACCCAAGTAACCCCTGCAACCATAAACATTGAGTTGCTGCATTTACAACTCCTTTGTACTCTGCTTCTGGAGATGAGAGTGCAATGGCACTCTGTTTCTTGCTTGACTAGCTGATTGGTCCTTCAGCAAGCATGAACACATATCCTGATGTTGACTTTCGATCTGTGTTGTCACCTTCCCAATCATTGTCAGTAAACCAAATCAAATCAAGATCATATTTACCTTTGTAGAAGATTCCATGTGTCCTTGTTCCCTGAACAAAGTTAAGGATCATTTTGGCTGCTCTCCAATGGATCTCATGAGGCTGATCCATGTATCTTGAAGCCGCACTTACTGCATAAGAAATATCAGGTCGAGTATGTGTAAGGTACATCAAACACCCAATCAGTTTCCTAAACAGTGTATTATTTACCATAGGAGAAGAACCTGCTTCTTCAAGTTTAACTCCTGAAAGGAAGGGAGTCTTACTTGGCTTGCAATATTTCATGTTGAACTTGTTCAGCAAATCCAAAGCATACTTGGACTGATGTACTTTTATTCCATGTTTGGTTTGAGCAATCTTGAGACCCAAGAATTGGCTCAATAACCCCAAATCAGTCATAGAAAATGCATGGTTCATTGCATCCTTCAAGGAGGCAATTTCATCCTTTGAGCTTCCTGTAATGAGAAGGTCATCCACATACAAGAAAATAATCATCAAAGAACCATGAATAAGCTTCAAATAAACATTAGGATCAGACTTGCATCGAAAAAAACTCAATGATAGCAGAAAGCCATCAATCTTGGCATACCAAGCCTTGGGGGCTTGTTTAAGCCCATACAATGATTTCTTTAGCCTACACACAAGAGATGGATTAGTAAAAGAGCCTTGAGGCTGCTGCATGTAAATCTATTCAGTAAGATATCCATTCAGGAAAACACACTTCACATCCATGTGATGTACCTCCCACTGCTTCGAAGCTGCAATGGCTAAGGGTAGCCTGATGGAGTCCATCTTTGCCGTTGGTGCAAATGTCTCATTGTAGTCTATAACATGTACCTGTGAGTAGCCCTTGGATACAAATATTGCCTTATATTTCAAAGGTGAACCATCAGCAACAAACTTAGTTTTGAAAACCCACTTACATAGAACTAGCTTCCTCCCTAGGGGAAGATCAACCAACTCCCAAGTGTTGTTCTTCTGGAGTGAGCTGAATTCTTCTTTCATGGATGTTTGCCATCTTGGATCATGTGCTGCATCTTCATATGTCTGTGGGTCTAATTCAACCATTAGATAGCATTTCTTTGCAAACAAAGGGTCTTTCATACACAGGGCACTCTCAAACTGAGATCTAGTCCTCGTAGAATCACTAGGATTTCCAGCTAGTTCCCTAGCTGCATGAATGGTATTTGCTACCCATTTTGGTCTTGTAGGACTGTTAGGATCTGCAATTAAATCATCATTATCAGACATATCAGAATAAACAAACTCATTTATCTCTTCACTTACATTCAGTGGTTCTGGTGGTGAAGATGACTCTCCTACTTCAACTGCTGCTAAAGGCTCTTCTTGGAACTGAACACTCCTTTCAATGAAGGATTTGTTTGTGCTCAAATTGATCAGCTTGTACCCTTTTGAATCTTCAGAGTACCCAAAAAATAGACACTCTTGGCTTTGGGGATGCAAAGCCTCCCTCTTTTCTGTTGGAATTCTAACCCAAGCCCTTGAGCCAAAAATCCTGAAATGGGTCACCTCTGGCTTGTGCCCACTCCATGCTTCGAAAGGAGTCATACCATCAAGTTGTTTATGAGGCACCCTATTCTGGATATAGGCTGCACAGATTATAGCTTCGGCCCAAAACTTTGGTGGCAAAGTCTTAGCCTCCATCATGCAGGTTTCCATCTCTTTCAGTGATCTGTTCTTCCTCTCAGCAACACCATTTTGTTGTGGTGTGTAAGGGATAGAATACTGGATCTGAATACCTACATATACATAATATTGAATGAACTCGGACTTGAAATACTCACCACCATTGTCAGATCTGAGGACCTTGAGTTTCCTCCCAGATTGGTTTTCAACCAAAGCCTTAAAGACTTTGAAGAGGCCAAAAACTTCAGACTTATGCTTCAGGAAGTAAACCCAGCAGTACCTGCAAAAGTAATCTATGAATGTGAATGCATATTTGGCCTAACTCATTGACATATGAGGAAATGGGCCAGCAACATCACTGTGGATCAACTCAAGAGGTGCAGAGGTTCTCTCATGACTAGATTTCTCAAATTTATGCTCTAGGTGTTTTCCTAAGATGCAACCTTGACAGACTCCTTTGGAAAACTTAATCTTTGCTAACCCTATGGCAATTTTTTTTTCACTAAGATCAAAAAGATACTTATAGTTAAGATGGCCAAATCTTTCATGCCAAAGCTTGCTTTCCTCATTAGCTTGAATCAGAAGAGCGGAGGGGTTTGAGTAGGGTAGGAAATGTGAGAACATGTATACCGTCGAAGTGTGATTTGCAACTCCTTTTGCAATGACTTTACCACTTGATATCTCTATGATCTCAAATTCATTAGGGGAGAATATGACCTTCTTTGGAGACCTTGTGTGGGTCATCTGATACACTGACAAGAGGTTAGAGGCAAGACCTGGAACATACAATACATTGCTGAACTTACCATGGTCAAGATCAATCCTCCCTTTTCCCAAACTTTCAGTGAGATATTCATCTCCCAGTACTATTGGTGGACCTTTCGACATGTCAAGTGAGGTGAATGCCTCCTTGGCTGAAACCATATGTCTTGAAGCTCCAGAATAAATGATGAAACTAGGTGAGCTTGATGTGCCAGCAACCAATGCATGATCTCTCTCTATGTCTTCTGAATTTGATCCTCCTTCCCTCTTCTTTGAGATATCAGGAAGGGAGATGCTATTCTTCTCCAGGAGTTGGGTTAGCATGTCCATTTGCTTCTTCATGCAGGAGCTTTCAGGATGATTTCCCTTACTGCAGTATGCGCACTTGCTCATTTCTCCTTTGTTCTTCTTCTTCTAGGGGTTCTTCTTGGAACCTTGGCGCTCCTCTGGAGACTTGTTCTTGTCTCTCTTTTGTTCAGGTTGCTTGTTATCTTTCTTCTTGCCTTTTGAATCCACCCTCGAATCTCCAACAACAAGAGCTTGGTCTTTGGAAGGTTTGATGGTGCCCATCATCACCGGTTTATCTTGTTCTTGTGTGAGAGATTCCATGAACTCTGCAATTTTAGGCATCTTCCAGGCTCGAGCTGTCAACTTGGTGGCATGGAAGGTCGAAACAAACACTGAATAGTCAGGGCCAAGCTTCGAGAGTATGGCCAAAACCAGTTGCTCCTCCTTTTCAATTCCACACTGTTTTAGCTGCAAAACAAGAACTTTAAACTTGGAAAAGTAGAGTTGCAGGGATTCGAAGCTGTTGGGACTCAAGGAGATCAATTCATTCTCGATTTGATGTCCTCTCATCTCATCTATTTTACCAAAAATCTCAACAAGCTTCTCCCATACTTCATTTGGTGATGTCAATCCATCAAGATGGAAAAGGAGGTCTCTGGATATGCTCAGACATAGGAGACCATAGGCCTCATCCCTCTTGTTGTGCAAATTAATTTTCTCTGCAGCTGCATTGGGCTCTGATTCAGTTGCCATAGTCACTCTGTAGAGGCCTATTGCTCTCAACAGTATCTCCATCTCTGCTTTCCATTCAAATAAATTAAATGGAGTCAAGATGATCTTCTGAGATTGATCCATAGCTCAGAAATTGTCCCTTCAGTTAGCATAATGCTCCCAGTCAAGGATGTCAAACCTACAATAAAAATATGGAAGGAGAGAAATTGATTTACAAAGGCTCTGATACCATGTGGAAATTGAACCCAGGTGTTAGAACAATTACACTTACAAAAATTGCCAATTACACATGCAAATTACACACAAAGGAGACTGAATATGGAGCATAACACTAATCTGTATTGAATAATTGTATAATAGCCAACCTTGTGAAGTCATAGGCTGCCACAATAAATAATTACATGAGATATTCGAATGAATTGAGATGCCATTCGAATTAGTCAAAAGCAGGCTTACTAAATCTAGTCAAATCCCCCATAGGTGCATAAAGCAATTTTCAAATCTGCCTAGGAGCTCACAAATTGGAAAAATAAATTAGGAAAGCTAATAGGTGATGGAAGGACAACTCATACATGATTTTATTAGGAGAAAAGAGAGGAGGAGGATGAGGGCAAAAAACAAGTTAACTTCACCTAGTCATACTTTCCCAATTGCTTTAAAACTTAGTAAAAGCAACAATAAAGCAGAAAAAGCAGATATGTGCTAGGGAGGTTCAGGAATAAAGCAGAATTGATTCCAAGAGGTTTCCCAAGCGCTCCATGACTTAGTTTTAGCAAGTTTGACCATCTAGGACATGTGGAGGACAACTTGCATAGAGTGGAATATGGAAACTAGGCAAATAAGACAAAAATGGATTAATTAATGTCTAAGGTAGCTAACTATGGGTTGATTATTCTAACATGTTATGTAGATAGAAGTTGTTCCTCTAGTCTGAATGGTTCAGATCTAGAACAAATGAGTGGATGACAAAGGATGAAGACCTTCCCTGAATGTCATAGACACCTGGAATACTGCTTCGATTGTGAACATGTGTACTCGCAAATAGATCAAACACTCAAACACATCAAAGCTACTAGAAAATCATCTACTTATCCATGTTAGTGACTAAGGAATCTAACAACGTGTACATGTGAAATCAAAACAACAGTGATGTGGGATGGAAATCAGCTTTGCATTAAGAATGTAAGGAGAAGCTTACAACTATTTCCTTAGTGTCGACAAGCCCCTCCATGAGACAAACACTTCATCCCCATAAGCTCCAACTTTACTCTCTATTCTCTCCAATGACTTGGACTAAGTGGTCAATCCAACAACATAACAATACCTCTATAGTTCTCCCCCTGAACTATGGACATGAGCTTGTATTTATAAGGCTCAATGGATAAGGATAGTTGAGAGAATTATGGGTGAGGCGGCTCCAAGATCCTACCATGGGGGATCTCGAGCTCAAACTAACCCATAATGATAGAGATAAGGGAGGACACGAGGCTCATGATCTAGAAGCCTCAAGAAACTTCTCTTTTTCCCATTTTACCCAGGGTACCACTTTTCTTCCCTTATGACAGAGCGGTTTAGATGAGAACCGCTTTTGGACCAAAGACCATAGGGGGTGGCACCGCTTCTTGAAAATAGGATACAGGCGGTGCTGAGCAAGGTATCGCTCATTGGTCACAAGGAAAGTGCAGTGCTAGGTTTTTTCAAGTAGAATTGACAAACATATCAAGTTTCCACTCTAAGTGTTGGGATTAAGGGCAAACATGGAAGTTAAGGGTCTTATCACATGATAGTGATAGGATTTGGGTATAACACCACGCTTCCTAGCACCCATATCTTTCACTTCTTATGGTTCACCACCACCACCTATGCCGGATTTCATTAATTGCCAAAGTTTGGTATCAGTTTCTTCGTAGCTAAGAGGTAACTCTTTTTTCTGCATACCAAATAGATACACTCGAATGAATACACCTGATAGCACATCTTTTTTGTATTCCTCCACTTTTAGAATTACTAATTTCTAAATCCTAGCATATACATCCTTTTGAGGAACAACCTTCCCGATAGAATCTTTTAAAGAAATAGTTGTACCAATGTTATATGTAACATCTCCTGTTGGTATATCCATGAGATACCCAATAGTAAACTTAGCATAATCAAACCTAGTATTGTAAACGTACATCATTAATAGTTGCATTATAGCCAATGCTATAACATCATAGTCTGCACATCGCAGGTAAGGCTCTTTAAATACATATTCATCTATTCTCAATGCATCATATGGATCCAAGCATTTTTCAACATCATTTAATAGCTTTAAACAGTTCAAATAACCCAAGAATTTCAAATATCCAACTGAACTATAAGAAGCGACTGAACTATAAGAAGCAGATGAATTATAAGAAGCGAATACATTATTTTTCATTTTCATATTAATTTTCATATTCCTTTAGTAGTGCACGTTGTAGTTAAACCCGAGATACTTCGAGCTCTTGAGAAGATCATGAAATTCATTCCACTTCTCAGCATGACGCATCTCACCTTCCGGAGGCATAGCTTAACCGCACACTGTATTTATATATTCCTCGTAACAACTCACTGTATCGTCTATCTTTTGATCCCATTTTAACTTATATTTTTTACTCAAATCCTTAGGCTCCAAAGATATTAATCGAGTTCTAAGAAACTCACCTGGAATAGGATCATTCACCCTGTCAGAGATTATTGGTCGGATAAGATTATTTAGAATAAATTAATTGATTATTCGAAGTGGAGGACCCATTTCCATAAACACTTGTGTATAAATCTTGGGAACCCCTCTGTGGAAACAAATGTTGTTATGAAATTATCGTGTACCATGTATACTGGCGCTTTCAATTTCACTTTAATCGCTATAAAGGCATCCCTCTGATGAATAAAGTTGATGCAGGTAGACACTTGAGTTTTGCACTAATCCCTATTCAACGTAGGCACTTGGAGAGTAACTCGACGTCTCTTCTTGCACACCCTATCATACACCCATATATAAGCTTGATTGCTACGCATATAATCCTGCACAGTTGTGAAGTACAGTATACTATATTGCACTGGTTGATCCAAGACTGAACAAAACCAACTGATTAGGTTAATAAACTTCACTAAATTGGATATGTCAGGATATTTATTTCTCCAAAAGTCATGGAAAATTTGAGCGATGGGATAGTAATCCTTCAAACTTAGCAAGGAACCATAACACTCACGAATATCAGTAGCCATGGTTGTAACCGTCTTACCATATATAAAAGGCATAAAGAGTCGTTTGATGAGCTTTCTCGTTAACCTATATTCTATGATAGCATACTTCTTATTATCCAATCTTGAATGCAAGAACTCTTGAAGTTCATCTTTCATACACAAATACCAATCTTGGATTTCATTTTCAGGAGACGAAAGAAGATTAGTGTGCCTACCCATTTCAGCGTTAAGCAAAAGGTAACTCATTATTTGATAAGCACTCGCAGATGCATCTTGAGTCACTAGAACCCTATTCAAACCATGAAGTCTTTCGAGATCACTAACTCTTTCGTTAGACAAAACCTTTGCTAGGAACTGAAATGGATCACTAGCTTGCAGTGCTAAGTTAATTAAACTATCGTCTGATTTAATCATTTCTTCATAGTTATGTATATACCATCTATAAGATTTATTTAACGATGAAAATTTCTGATACTTAAAGGATGCTACACATGCTAATTGAATTCTTAGAGAAATCTCATCATGCTTGCATAGTTCTTCTTCAGGTGCTTGAGCATTGGAGGCAAATACAATCAAACTTTTAGCCAAATCACGCTCGTGAAAATGCAATACACCTACGCAGTAGATTCTACCACGGAAGTCCATGAACGCTGGCAGATAAAATTGATAACCTGTGTATGTACTCGCAAGAATTAATACGAATTCTTCATACCTAGCTCGCTGCACCTGCTTAACTAATTCAGTTAACAACACGTTACAGCTACACACCTCCTTCATACCTTCGTCATTGAACTAACAGAACCTCAATAGGTCAGATGCTTCTTGTAGATTCACCTTCTCTTGACTTCTATTCATTAGCATACCCACCTCTTCTAAGGCCTCATGATTTTCCCAAATGAATAACAATAATTTAATGTTTATCTCAAAGACTTGAGACTGAAGTGTATTCACTACATCGCACAAACGCTTTTGAGAAGTTAACTTGATATAGAAATTGCTAAAGGCACGAGAATTTAAGAGACGAAAGCGATTATAGAGTTCTCCCGTGAGTCCGCTTAAGTAACTCCCTTCAATATCGGCTAATGTTGAAGGTACATATACCTTAGATTTCCAAGCTGACGGCTTGTAAACCATGGGAAGATTAAGTTTAATAGGAAGGATACTTAAGTAAAAATTTAACATAGCGTAACAATTTAAGGGTATATAAACCTTACCCTTTTTCTTAAAAACAAGTAATTCCTTCGTATAGCTTGCTTCATTTTTCAAACTAATCAATTCTCTTTCAACCAAGAACTCTACCAAGCAGACCACGATAGCATAATGTCTCCTAGTAACTTTCCTTTTTTTTTATATATTTGTTTAAAGATAACTTAACATCGTCTTGACCCGCTGCTTTATTCATTCCCATATTAACAACTTGAACTCGTACAATAGAATCAATCTGTTCAATCAACGTAGATACCCTAACGACGGATAAATCCTATACATAGTTGAACACTGACCCTAGTACATGAATAATTATAGCCTCCAGTGTATATTTACCAAACACTTGAATATAAGTTAAATCATTTTAGGATAGGCCACACTTCAGCATTAGATATTCCTTAGCAGTAATCATATCTTGACAAATTAATAGTTTGATCAAGCTCAGAACACTTTTGAACACACTCTTTTCCTCAAAATTCATAGTAAGATCTTCTATTTTATTTATTTATTTATTTATCTGTAAATAAAACAACTCTGCCTAGCTAAAAGATTCACCATTAGATTTCATTGATTTCGAGCTCATCAACAACTTGATAACTTCATAGTGATAGAGAGTAGAATTAGAGTTTTTATCACTAGAGATAGATTCATCAATCTTGTTGTAGCAATTCTTCCATAACAACTCAATAGTTTGTTCCTTACTTGAATTAGATCCACTTGAGCCATAATCATATCTACTGCTACCATGCTGTATATTGCTACCATCCTGTAGATTGCTACCATTATATGAACCACCGCTACCAACATAAGATCGTACGAACATAAACGAACCAAATGGCAGAATATATGACCACAATACCAATACCAATTCCAGTAACAATTGCATGTTTTGAGCCATGCCTGACATTGATTTAGAATAGTGAAATTCAACATGTTTTATATATCCTTTTTATTAGTTGATACTATATTACCTGGGATAGGCATATAGGTACAAAGACCTATGGATAGGTGTTGACGAGTGCTAAGTTTTTATAAACCCTCACGTTGCCTTACCCTGGGTTACACCCACTCTCTATCATAATAGAGGCCCGAATTTTGGGATTTCCGGGGAGGATTGCTTAACATTGCCAAATTTCATCCCTGGGTGAGGGCACCTGACTATTTGGAAGTTGGGTTTTATGTAATTTCCTCATGAAGTCTACATTTGAGGGAACCAAGCTAGGTGTGGCATACAACGCATCACGTTGCCATTAGAGGAATTTTGAGGTCTAAAATGGGCCTCCTAAGGAAAATAATAAAATAATAGTTAAAATAATAAAATAATATTTATTAATTTTTGAGGAAAAAAGAAAAAAAACTACTTTTTGCGTTCATATTTTCGACATATCTCCTTGTGTATTTACTCAAATTTCGATCGCGAAAGCTCGTTGGATGCGGAATTTGATTCCGCATCCAACGAGTACCCGTACTGCATACTTTTGACGGACTCCGCTACCCCAAAAACAAGAAATACCTGAAAAACATGATGATGACATGGTACTCGTTGGATGCAGAATTAAATTTCGCATCCAACGAGCTCTCTCAATCAAAATTTGAGTAAAAACACAGGGAGATATGTCGAAAATACGAACAAAAAAAGTAGTTTTTTTTTTAATGACAAATATGCCAACTCAACCATTAGGGTTGACTCATTTTATTGCAATTCTATTGGTTCTTGAATTCCAACTCACAAGAACTTATTGTTGGCGCATTTTCTTATAAGGCCCATTTTAGACCCCAAATTTCCTTTAATGCTTAACAATGGGTCAATATTTTCGGGGATGACAACCAACATAACCAGATTATTCCCAAGGGGCACACCACAGGGACACCATGACTTTGGAGAATCTCGACTAAACATGACAAGAAATTACAAGAGAAATAATACAACTCAAACTGAGCAATTTGTATAATTCCTTAAAGAGTATCAACTATCACTATGTAACCTTAACAAAGAGAGATAATATGTTTTACTCAAAATTGTAATTTTACCTTGATCCACCAACGTTAAGCAACAACATATACCTTGGTGGGATGTTTTCACATTACCAAGGGAGCAAACAGGGCTTGTTCTTCTTGACGAGCACAAGGGGTGGTTCTTACTGGTAAATGGATAGTAGGGGGATGCTCCTTGGCAAGTCTGATTTTTTAAATCTCCTTCAACAAGTTTAGCACATATAGGGAATGAAAGGTTCTTTTTAGTTGTGTGACATAATTGATATTTCCTGGGATTTTGGGATTTCAGGTTCTACCTCACTTGATAGGGGGTGGTTACACACTTTACTATGCTTTTGAGGATAACTTTACTTGGTTTCATGCCCTATTACTTGGAGCGCTACACTCAAAGACTCTTGGAGCTAAAACGTGCCATTTAGGAGGGCTTAAACTTTATGGTTGATGAGCTATCCTACACTTGCTTGCTGCAGCTTTATAGAAAGCCACTATGGAGGAGCTGTTACCCTACCCTTTGAAATTTTTTATGAGGTCGTTCCACCTTTTTTGGGGGGGCTACTCGCACACGCATTTTTACACTTGATTTAGGGCGTTCATCGTTGGAGTTCCACCATTACTATTATGGATCACTTTACATGCCTTTGAGCTATTGTTTATTGGAGCGCACAACTTGGTGGAGCTTGGGAGGTCACACATGGATGTTTTTTTTATACCATTTCAAAATTATGCCTTCTTGCATGGAGAGTCTTGGATGAGACTTGTACATGTGGCATTGGCCACCTTTTTTATGTTTATTTTATTGTTTTAGTTGGAGTAGTTGGAAGTTTTCTGTTTTTTTATGCCTTTCTAGGCTAGATCTAGGTTTTTTTCCTTATATATTATTATTATTTTATTGTAAAGTAAGTTGAAGCTCACCTCTATATAAATGTAACACTTCCTCATTTTAAATCATGTTTGGATTGGAGGAAATTTTCCATTAAACTAAATGAAATATGTCCTGGTTCTCATGGCTGGTTTATCATAGCGCTCTTCATGATTGATTTACATGCTTCATGCTTTCATTGACGGATGGATCTACAATTGCTCATGGTATTGCAACTTATTGGAGCATTTAAAAAGAATCCAATGGCAAATCAGTAGAACAAGATTATGAAAAATATACTAAGATCATACCTACTGATGAAATTTGTTCTATATTGAAACGAAACAACAAACAATAAAACCAATAGATATTTTACCCAATAAAACTCTCAAAGTAAAAAGTCAACAAGGTAGGGGGTTAATAGAAAGATGCCTACCCTGTTATTTTTGGTTGAAGCAAGAGTTAGTAAGCAAGGTAAAGGTTTCCAAGTGGGGTTGGTAGCAGAGATACAAATGTAAGAATAAATTCCTAGCCAGTTGGTTCAAATTCCTTCATTATATGAGCAAGGCTCGCTCTGCCATAACATTAGGTAACACGTGTGGTACCCATAAGTCAATATCTACGTTACATCGTCAGAACGCAAAAGGGTATAATTTTTTAATTCCCTCATTAGACAATGTAGTTTATGATCTAGATCGAGACCCACAAGCATAGACAATATACCAAGTATATTCTGTGGTTGGTTAAGCAGATCCATACCCAAAAAGAGCAGTTACAATGGTTGAACCAGTTAAATAAGCACCAGTAGTCGGGAACCCCTTTGGGACGTCTACGTGGTCCATCTCAAATGCCTATCTTCTTTACCACCCAACATCCGTTCCTTTATACTCTTTGGAAGGTTTACCTGTCCATCCCCATTTGCCACTTAAGATAAGTTGTATTAATAAAATGGCGGAAGTATGGATCAAAGTTTCATGGCATAGCTTTATTTGTCAAAATCGTATTCAAAATGGTGGAAATTGGGTCAAAGTTTAAATAATAGTTAAAAGCGTACTCAGAAAGGTGTTGTCCAAGTTGTTTTTAATTACGTTGAAGGCATTTTTTAGGGGGTTGTTCGTCTAGCAGTTTCGTTGGTCTGTCGAGAACAAATGAAAACCTCCCATGTGTAACCAAAACATTAATGTGTGTGGCTACAGTCAATAGGTAGTGGAGATCCGCAAAGCGTATGGACAACCTGGGATAGCTAGTGGAGCATGCCGTTTGGACTAATACTTCAATATCCTGGTACTTCTCTCAGCGTGGTCAAACATATAGATGAGATTTGACGTCAAATTAGGAATTGAAGACATCAAAGCATTTATGTCTGCATTCACGCCAACCTTCGATCAACTAACCTGCATTGAATGTAAGGTATAGCGACTAACCTTTGACTAACTATGTTTAGATCAGTTTTGAATGCCTATATGTATTCATTATTGGGATGCTTAATCCCGCCATCACTCTGCATATGCCAGTCTTCTCAAGTAATACTTTCCAGCGCAACCTAGCTATATTGTAGTTATCGGGTATTCTTTCAATCTTGCCTTGTTATATTGTTTCGGTTTCATTCGTTATTATCACGTATTTAGGAAAAATAATCACCTATCACCTCTGTTGAATCTATATATCAGCCATCTAGTAGCGAAAACAATTAAACAAAGTTTTTACTTCTGTAATAGAGTATAAAACTGACGTGTATTCATAAACAGAAGCCTATAATGTTGTAGCAGAGTAGCAGAGTTATCATTCATCAACAAAGTATGTTAATTAATGAATATCGAATTAATATAAGATAATGTAGAGAAGGGGAAAACATGTAAGAGATATTCCTTCCGTCCAATAAATGGACCATACATTACCGAATAACAATTTGTATGCATAATTGCTCAACACATCAATAATTCAACAACATACCTTAGTAAAATCAACGCACATAGGATTGCATGCAAGTCCAGGCAAGAGAAAATTCACCCATGGGCTAACGTCCAGGCTCCAGGAGTTGTGCAATAATCAACAGGAATGGATTTCTACTTCTCCAATAGTAGAGGATACAATGAATGGTTAACCCTAAAATTATTCCTCCGCCCACCACTTTTTTCTTCTCATGCAATCTAGCCATAACGTGGCCCATAAAAGTCCCTTTTATATGTAATGACTCCATCTGTCGATTGGAGGAGCGAAATTAATTCTTTGTTTTTTGTTTTTAACTCTGTTTAATTTATCAGTGCCGACCTTCTGCAATTTCCTTTTCGCAACATCCTTTCCGTAGCATATTTTTTCCGCATTTACCTTTTCGCAGCAACCTTTCCCTACTTTGTGGTAACTCATTCCTTCCACAATTGCGGGTTGTGGATTGCTAATGTGCACTTTGAATCTTGTCGAAAATTGATTCTGCATTTATCTTTCTGCAACGACCTTTCCACAATCGAAAATTAATCAACAAACTTCACTGATTAAGTCTTCTTCCGCAAGTTCAATCCCGCAAGGTTGTTTCCGCAATACAAACTTCCACAAATTTATTTCTGCAGTTCTGGTTCTGCAACTCTATTTTCACAAATATCCCTTCTGCAATTGCCTTTTTGCAACAGCCTTTACGCAATTGCGGATTTACAATTATCAGTTTTCAAAAACTAATGGACTTCCACAAACTTGCGACCGCAATGGTCCTTTCCACAATCAAATTGTGGATTGCGGATTATGGATCCTCCTTCCCAATAATGAATACAGATAGGAAGCCAAAATTGCTCTAAACATAGTTAGTCAATGTCCTTTCCGCAACAAATTTTTCCTGCATTGCCTTTTTTGCATTTACCTTTTCGCAACGACCTCTCTGCACTTTGTGGTAACTCATTCCTTCTACAATTGCGGATTGCGGATTGCGGATGTGCACTTTGACTCTTCTCGAAAATTGCTTCTGTATTTATCTTTCCGTAATCGAAAACTAATCAGAAAACTTCACTGATTAATCCTTCTTCTACAAGCTCAATACCGCAAGGGTATTTCCGCAATACAGACTTCCACAAATCTATTTCCGGAGTTCTGGTTCCGCAAATCTCCCTTCCGCAATTGCCTTTCTGCAAATGCGGATTGCGGGTTGTAATTCTCAGTTTTCAAAAACTAATGGACTTCCGCAAACTTGTGGCTGCAATGGTCCTTTCCACAATCAAATTGCGAATTACGGATCCTCCTTCCCAATTTTCCAAATACGGGCTTTCGCAATTTTCCTCCTGCATCTCAACTTTCCACAACTTTAACTAGCTTGCAACTTTGCATTGTGGAAGTCATCCTTGACCGTCGATCTCTGTGGCTTCTTCTTTGTCCATTGATCTGGGATCAAGTGCGGATCTTCACCTTATCTTTGCGGATCTATTACTTTCCCTACACCTTTCTCTTGCGGAATTCCTCTGGAACATCAGATCTGATGTTGACCAAGATTTAAACCCTTCATGCTTAGAGCTGCACCTTTCAACTGCAAAATCGTTCTCAGTCATTGATCTTCCCCTTCATGACTTTGGTCATTCGTCCTCGCTTTCTCTGCTGGTGAGTGTCTCCATGTCTGCGTCCAGTCTCTTTAATCTTGGGATCTGCATTGTTTATTGACATCCTTCAAACAATTACTCAATCTACATATGTCTTCTTCTTAAATTACACACACACACACACCCACATATATCTTAATACATTGATGCAAAATTGTTTCTTCTTAGGTTATGTTTTGCGACCACTACACAGAACTCCTCTGAACAGAGAAATTTATAGTGATGATGTCAATGTTAACATTGAACTCTATTACAAGGATTGGAAATGGAGAGGTACTTTGCAATCCTATCCTGCAAATTTTGGAATTCACAACAAATTCTAAATATCGTCATTTTGTATACCTATCCGATGGAAATACTACAATACAAATTCTATTTGCCTTGTCTCTCAGCTCTCTTTTCACATCATCTCAAGTGGAAATTGGATCATTGGTTCAAATAAATAGCTTCACTTGTAAATATATCCAAATTAACAAGTATGTATGTATTCACTTGTCTACTTTTCTCTACTACTTATTTCTCAACCACATAAATCACACACAGTAACCACACTTTATATTACATACTCTTTGACCAAACATTTTTTTCATGCTTTTTAGGATTCTTATAGTTCATGATATACTGGTGCATACTATGACATCATATATTATTGGTGGCCCACTGTTGAACAATGATGTAAGTTCTCCTCACAAGCAACAATTAGAAAAAACTTACACACCCCCAATATTTACTCCTATCAAATATTTACTGCCATACATGCAAGAATGGACATTGAAAGTCAGAGTCCTTTCAAAAATTGACCTTCGCACCTTCACCAATGCTAGGGGGCTTGGACATGTGTTTAGCTTTGACGTCATTGATATTGAGGGTAGTGAAATACACATCACATGCTTAAACATGCAAGCAACACAAATCCACTCTTAAATAGATATTGGTAAACTGTACACAATATCAAAAGGTCTAATCAAACTTGCAAAGAAACAATTCAATCATTTGAAAAATGATTGGGAAATAAATCTTGCCAGTAACTCCACCATAGAAACTTGCTTACATGATGAACATTTAATAGCAAACCATAACTTCATCTTCACTCCTATTAATGAATTACCAACTCTAATCAACAACTCTATAGTTGATATTATTGGAGTTTCTATATGCATTAGCCCTTTAGTAACCATCATGAGGAAAAATGGAATGGAGACACATAAGAGAACCCTAGAGCTAAAGGACATATCAAG
Organism: Pseudotsuga menziesii; assembly: GCA_001517045.1. NCBI lineage: Eukaryota > Viridiplantae > Streptophyta > Pinopsida > Pinales > Pinaceae > Pseudotsuga > Pseudotsuga menziesii. Next base: position 107,047 of record LPNX010418875.1, read on the forward strand.
CTATACTATAGAGGTCACATTGTGGGGGGTCTTATGCAATAAATACAATCTAGAGCAATAGGCCACCATAAATAGCTTTCCAATAATTTCTATTAAGGATGGAAAAAAACAAACTTCAATAAGATCTCGATTACTACAACCTTCTCATCCCAGCTTTACATCAATCTTAATCTCAAAGAAACTCACGAATTGCGAACTTGGTTTGAAAATCCAGGTACAGACCTCCAATGCTACTCATTATCTGCACATGGTGCTTCAGCAGGACATCATTCCATACAAAAGCATTTGTCTGACATACAAACTGAAGGGATCGGTACAGGGGTGGACCCTTCATACATTTTAGTTGAAGCAACTATTGCTTCTATAGATACATACAACTTCTGGTATGCTACATGCCCACTTACATTTGAAGATCGAAAGTGAAAAAAAAATCTCACATATATTGAGTATGGTATATGGAAGTGTCAAAGGTGCAATCAACATGCATTTGAATGTGAATACAGGTACATATTCCAATTCACAATTGAAGACAACGCAAGGAAAGTTGATGTAACTTCATTCCACGATGTTCCAAAACAAATTATCGGCATACTTTGAAGCTTTCTGAATATGGATATGAAGGAAATACTAAAGAAACCACATCCATCTTCTCCAATTTTTTCTTCAACCGTTACTTGTTCAAATTGGCAGCACATGAGGAAACACTTGCCAATCAGAAACAGATCAAAAATATTGTAATTGCATGTGATAAAATGGATTGCACGAAAAATACAAAAGAAAACATACCCATCCCTAAAATTTTGATTGAATAGTTAAGGCATGTGTTATGCCCTTTAAAAAAAAAAAAAAAGTATTGTAGCCTAACATTTTGGTTGAATAGTTAAGGCATGTGTTATGCCTTTTTTTTCTCAAAAAAATGTACTATGGCCTACTTTATACACATACATACTAAATAAAACTTGATTACTATACAATTTTCCTTCAATTTATTACTTTTCTATTAAAGCGGATATAACCTTCACATTCATATCCAACATATCATACCATTTCATTTCCATCTTTTTAAAATTATATGCACTCTCAACTTAATTAAAATATAATTACAAATCATTCAATGTTTTCCTTGCAGGTACAATCATATATTGCAAATCAAATCATGGGTACTAATTTCCTTCCTGAAGAGCATGCACGCCTACTCCAAACAATATTAACATACACCACATTTGAAGTACTCTCAAAGTCACTGCAAATTCCTATTATATTTCAACAAAACATTCCAATAGGTCTATCAAATATATCATCTTCACAATGTGAGTCTGATAGAAAGAAGAACTACAACAATCAACGACATATAGTCCACACTACAACAATCAACAAAAAAAGATAAACAGAGAAAAGAAAAGGACACACTCACTACTATAACATCTACATCTAGACTCCAACAAACTGAACAACGCTGGAAAAGATATGTTGAGCAGAAAGATGGACTAAAGAGACATAGAGAAACTGCAAATAATAGTAAACAACAATCTCTTACTAACTTTCCAATATTTAATCTTCAACATCAGGACCATACACAAGCTACCCAAAATTTCTGCAAACGGATTGACACCTTGTCCATCATGCATACATGTACTACTTGTATGCAATCATATCTTGGTATTGTTACTCATCCATATTCCACTGGACACATTTTCCATCGATGTCAAAGAGAAATCAATGTTCATCGATTCCCCAAATGGAATAATATGGACCCCGGTGCCCAACCCAATGTGTTGTCCATACTTACTCAAATTGAAGAAATGCTCATTGCTCATGTTAGCCCAATTTTGCAGGTCAGGCATGCTCATGGTGGACAATACAAGTATAGTGCTCACACCATTTGTTTCCCCAACAAACTGTTAAGATCGAAAGTTTCCTTCCACGCCACCTTTGATATATTGATATCTTGGTTGTGAAGAGGCATGGAACAAAAGGTAATTGTTATCCCTATTATGTGACCAAATCACATGTTGTCAATGCATTTATTTATAAGATGTAACATGTAACACCCCGGTTTTGACCCCGTTTGCGTTAAAAATGTATATGATGTATATATTGAATTTAATCGTGGTGTGGAGCTAAAGGCAAAAGCCCCACCATCGATTTGGTTGTTTTATGTTTCGGTGATTGAAATCGTTGCCGATGGTATATCGTGCTATCCGGCACATATTAATTTTGGCATCATGTAATTATGCATTTTAATTAAAATGAACCCGAACCATCTATGTCAATGCAACCATAATGAAAAGGGCATGATTTTCCTAAGGATAGGGAGAGAAATTATTAAACTTTGGGAGCCATTGGGGAAAAGACAAGTGTCAATTGATAAACCCTTTTAACTGTCACCCACCTTTTTGTCTTACTCACCTTTCCCTTGTCTCACTCAGTCAACTACCGCATTAAAACCTCTGAGGTTAGTTGGGCAGTTATTGCTGGGCAGTGGTGTGTGGCAGGACTGTCAGTCCTTTCCCACATGCAAACTCCACCAGCAGACTCGTTCACCCTCACGTGGGTAGGAAGAGAGGGGATGACCCCATTCTTGCATTCTTTCCCATCCTCACGTAGAGACAGTCGTTCTTCTCCTCATGCACAGGTCTGGGCATTTTACTCACGCAGAGAGCTAAGAGAGCAGCCTCACGGGCACGATTTTGTTGTGTGTGTGAATTTCGTGGTTGGGAGATTTTGCTGTGTGTATTTCTCGTCGTTGTGGATCTGACCATGTGAATTCACCTCAACGTGGGTTGTTTTTCTTTCCTCATGCAGCTGAGAAATCGATTTCCGTTGGTTTCCCCATGATTTTGGTTTGTTGTGGGTTCATTTACGTTTTTTGGGTTGCTGTGGGTTCTTATTGAGTCGTTTCGGCCACGATAGGGCCAAGAACGACTCAGGAACCGAATTTCCCAGTCAGGGCTGCGTATTACCCAAATTGTCACCTCAGTTGTTCGGTGGTGTTTGGTTTTCTTCCCCAGAGATGTGAATTGCTTGTTTTGTTGTGTGTATGCAGTGGTTGGTCTTTGGACTGTGTTGGAGTGGGAATGAAGTCTTGGTATGCTTGATAAACCTGATGTGTTTGGGAGCCACATAGACAGAGCTAGAGGGCTAACTTTCTTCTCCACAACCCTTGAATAGCACTGGAAGGGAAGTCAGGGCCTGAGGGACTGTGTAGCAGAGAAGGGACGGATTCCTTGTGTTGGGTGTGTGTGGGTGTCCTAGAAGTCAGGCTAGTTCTGGTATAGGTGTCCTTAGCTCTTCAATGAGCCCACCAGCTTAGCATTCAACTTTTTCCATCTCCCTGATGGCCTGATAAACCCAATTGTGTTGGATTGGCTGATTTGTGTACCTTTGGCTATGTGTGAGCCTTCTTAGTTCCTTATTCCTTGTGGAATCATGCCCAGCTCGGGGGTGGCAGTGTTGCTGAGAGATTAAGGAGCACACTGGCCTATGGTTGGGTGGAACGTTGCAGCGACGTAGCTGGTTGCAGGACAAGTTCTTCATAAGATAAGTATTATTGTGTTCAATCTCTGCAATCATATTTGATGTTTAATGAATTACGATGAACATGTTGAATTCCTGAATGTATGTTTTGCTTCCACTGTATGCTGAATAATTATGCATCTCTGCATGTTTTATTTCAAAGCATTTCAGTTTTTATGTATGTACATGTTCATGGGGCTAGTTGCCCAGATAGTTAATGGTATGGTGGCATCCTCTTCGCCGATCGGAGGGTCAGGGATATTACACAACATGACAATTATTATAGGGATGTGCAAATTGACCATGCCTCAATTTCATCACTTCGAGAAGCATGCACTGATGTATCCTTTCAACTCCATTCTATTCTATAGACAATGGTATTTCCTCTTCAAATGATTCAAATATCCCTGACCTAGATAACCACACTTCTATCTTGCCATCACACATAACATCTTCTTTTGCCTTCATATTACCTAATGTAGAACGAGAAATGGAAAAAATCAAAGATTTTGTTCATACTACATCCACTACTACACCAACTACCATCCACGACGACAGGGTGGGGAGAGAAAATATAAATCGATCTAAGTTAGAATTTCATATGATAATTCTGAAACCCGGACTTGGGGTCGACTAGGGTTTAAGGTAAACGATGATAGGGTGGGGAGAGAAAATATAAATCAATCCAAGCTAGAGGTGCTCCTACCTTAGCAGTTGTTAGCAAGATCGTAAGAGATTTCGTGAGAGAGTTTAAGAGAAATGACCATGGCATGATGGTTAATAGATTTTGGATTTCGTGAGAGCATTTAAGAAAAATTAGCATGGCATGATGGTTAATATATTTTGTAATTAAGCATTTACACACCTTGGGGGAGGCCAACGTCTATTAGTACCGTCCCATAGTAGGAATCCATTTGTGCAATCAGGTTAACTCATTTTCATAAAGAGCAGGTAAAATAAGAAACCATGGAGGTATATGATCAATAGGAACAACCATAGGTATTGGTGGTGCATCTTAAAGCGTCAGATTAGTAACTTTAACCACTGCTAGAGGTGCTCCTACCTTAGTAGCTGTTACCATTTCTTATGTATATCAATTTGCATCCGCTACCGTGGGTTCTCCATTTTGATCCATTGCTAAGGGCAAGAGCTATCCATTGAGCTGTAGAGCATTTAATGCTGCTGCAACAAGCTTGATGACCGTTGGATCTCGAGCAGCATAAGATCCAAGGGTCATCAAGCCTACTGCAACAGCAGCGTAAGATCCAAGGGTCATCAAGCCTACTGCAACAGCATCTCGAGATCCAACGGTCATCAAGATTGCTGCAGCAGCATTAAATGCTCTGCAACTCAATGGATAGCTCTTGCCATTGCTAAGACCCTCTTTGTAAAGTAAAGCCAGTGAGCATGACGTCGAGAGCATTAGGTGTTGTATGATTGTTGGCCCGGTCGCTCCATTCATCGAATACTGCACAATCCCTCTGGAAATCCTTTTGACATGAAGCATTGAGATCATTTAAGATAAACTAGCAATTGTACCTAGGGGTGCAATAAAAGAACGCCGTGTTGCAAGTTAAGCAAGGAGATGTAGACATATACAACAAGGAAGACAATTTGAAGTTTATATCTTCAAATATAAATTTTACCTATTGCATATTCACTTGTGAATACAACTACATTTTCATAAAACAGGGTCACCCAACATAAAAATGTAAACACAAAAGGTCTCTAGCTCTTTACTATAAATAAGACAACACACAACATGTTGGTTTCTACAGAAAATCATGAAAGAGTGTGCAAATGAAACATATTTTTGAAAAAAAACGCAGATGAATGTAATGAACCCGACCAAAAATAAAAGCATGTAGAAAAGGGTATCATTAACCCAACTAAGAGAGCTGAAGCGCAAGTTCAGCCATTCATGGAAAGCAATGTATGGACAGCATACATTTTCATAGTATATGATGATTCTACTTAGAGATTTGTGGCAAAATTAATTCTCACCTCCTGATTGTAAACCTACGCTGGAAACCATAATTTGCCACTTTCCAAGTCTGAATACATACTCAGAAAGCGTTCATTCAACTCTTCCAATACTGATTTGTCATTATGTCTTGAAAATGACCAAATACATGTCAGAGGAAGCATCCACAAGCATGATGGCATGTAGCTCCGATTCAGGATCCTTGCATTCTCCCCTTTCACGATCTGCTCCCAGGCAGTAAAAGCAGTCGGCCCAATAATTATGTATGATGTATGAATTTGTTTATGTAATATATATGAATGAGTTCAAATATTATATAGAAAAGGAAGTGGCAGTGACTTATTTATATGAAGATAAAAAAATTTTACCCCAGCGGTCATAGAACAAGGGCTCCCATATTTCATTGCTCCGACATTTCACTCTCAGATTTCTGCATGTTTGAGCTAATTGGCATAGAGACTGTGGGTCATATTGATAGTTGAAAAAGGATGCAGAGTCCTAAATACCTGCTCATGGGTCCAAATGTATAAATGCACCATTCTTGTTTTGTTTCAGGATGCAATTTTGCTGGTCCATAAAAACAGTTTTCTGACCATTTACATATGAGATGTGGTTCATATTATTGTTGGCCACACACGAGCAATTTTTTAATCTTACAGATTACATCAAAATTTTGATATTTTACATGAGTCGGTTTCCCTTACTCGAGAAGCCACCACCCAGTTCCAACTTCAGTCAAACCTACTAGGCATTGTAACTAATTGACAATGAAAAAGCATGTGAATTGCTAGACGCCAAAATGAAGACTTCCCAAAGACCATTTAGAAAGAGCCATTGTTCATCTTCTACCTCCAGCCAAAGTCATTAGGGCTTGCAGGTAATTCTTTGGATTTCCAGGCACTGTGACTAGATTTTTCAACGACCATATGACCTGAATATGTAATAGCAGCAATAGAAGTTCTGAACCTCCAGGATTTGTTTGCTGTTCCAGTGTGCTGTCACAACTCCTACACTTGCAGCAGTTGTAGAGTGCCATCAAACTTCATTGTACAACTCCTTGATTTGCATGGGAAGGGATTTATAATGAAGTTTTCTTCAACTTATTATTTAAATCGACTCTGAACGACAATTTTTTGCACATTTCCACCAACAAGTCAGCAAGTTGATGATCCCAGAATCTATAGGGTATGCAATATCTCTTTCGCGCCGCTCTAGTACTGCCAAAAATTCATCCATACTAAGACTGCCATCCTTATTTGTGTCAAAAATATAAAATATGATATCAACCATGTTATCTGTGATGTTGGCATCACAAATCTGCACAATGAAAAACATCTCCACTTAGTTGACCTGCCACTTCAGATTCTATCTTGGAAATGTTGTTTATGCAACTTGAATCGGACCCACTTCTTTGGAAGAGAACAATTCATACCAAATCGAGATGAAAAAGGGAAGGCATCACTTGACGATGGAAAGTGTTCCTCGAGATTCCTCACATTTGAGACGTACTTTGATCATGTAATATCAAAATTCACACGAGCACTTGGCATCCATCCACGAGCTCTCCTCTTGCATGACTCCCTCCCAGCATGCCTCCCAGCATGCATGCAGTTCACGTGGCATCCACAAGAGCACCTGGCATCCATCCACGAGCACCTGTGGGAGGTAAAGATACAACCTACCTCTAGCATTCAATTTTTCCACCCATTTCTTTCATTGATAGTTTGGAGTGTTGGTTGGTCAATTCCCCCACCCATCCCTGTTATTCCAAGCCGATCAACATCATTCTGTAATAGAATTTGTTTGATAGCATTGATACGATTATCCATCCCAACTACAATGTTTGGCATATCCGGGATTTCATGGGAGGTGTAGCTAATGTACTGTTCAAAGATTGTAGCTGCTTCAAATCGTCTGCGAAGATCCCTGACATCTGTGTCTAGTTTCTGCGAATCATGGGCCAGAATCGACGAACCTTGAATATCAATCAAATCCTTGATTTTCTCCTGAAACTCTTGGATTTTCCTTCCATATAGCCACTTTCTGTATATATCAAAGATGTGTAAATTGTCTACTTCCTGCACGAGTTTAAGGCCATCTTCCAATACTTATTGAAATTCTTTGAACTGCCTATGTTTGTGGGTTGATGAGTCTGAGCTGGAAATTATTTGAAGAGCCCCATCAATGTTAGGCTTTAACAACAAGAGCTTTTCCTCCAGTTCTTTACCCCATGTTTTGCTGGAAAGGATGATCTCGATGACTCCTCCCAGCTGTGCCACTGCTTCCAGTGCGCGCGAGCAAGTCATTAGTGGAAGGTGATTTACAATTTTCTCATCACCATGAATACACAGCCCACACCATGAATACGCTTTTGTGAGGTGATTTGCAGTTTTCTCATCAATTTTGTGTAGTTACAATTTTGGGGTGTTGAAGATATGTTTGCCAGATCCAACACTCGTTCACAGAGGGTAGATGATGACGAAGAAGCTCTCAAATGGGAAGCTCTGGAGAAGCTGCCCACCTATGATAGGCTAAGGACCAGTATCATGCAAACTTTTGTACTGGATACTCAGACGAATATCGATGATAATAGTAATAAGATGGTTCACACTGAAGTGGATGTTCGGAAGCTTGGAATGATGGAGAAGCAGGCTTTCATTGAACGAAGTGGATGTTTGGAAGCTGAAGTTTTAAACGGGATTCCCAGCAGCCCCAGCAGTGGCATAAGTTGAACGAGCATCCCCCACTCAGTTCCAGTCTAATTTCCAGCAGCACCAGTATCACCATCCTCATTCTGGGCAACAAAAGTCTTCCCAGGACAAGTAGCAAAAGCAACATAAAAAAAGCAGTACCAAGAGCATTTCCAGCATAATTCCAAACAGCACAAGTAGAAACAGACCTAGCAGCAGAATAAGCAGCATCCCCATATAAGGGAAAGCTGGGACTAGTTCAACCACTCGCTGAACGGGCTCTGCTGCTAGCTATGGCTATCGATCTGTAAGGTATGCTGCTACTTACTCTGTTGCTATTAGTGATGCTTTTGGTACTGATGCTTGAATGCCTAATATGTACACTGAAGCTTATGCTCGTGCCTTTCCTAGTACTGCCTTTACTCTGACTACCCTTGCTTCTGTCCCAACCTTTACCTCTTTTGCCCTAGCCTCTGCTTTTACCTTTTCTTCTTACTCTTTTGCTACTGGAACATATAAGCCGTTGTAACCGCTATACCCCTGTTCACTTGTAGCAGGGATTTCTTGTTCTAAATAGACAAGGTATAGGTCGCAATGGGAGCAGAGATAGCATACGAGTAAGTTGCTTATGTTCCAGTATGCGTCTTATGTATATTTACATTGAATTGTGGGTGTTGAATTTATTCATTGATTCATTCGTGTAGGTTTCAACAGTGAGGTCTATATAGTAATTGACGCAAAAAATGAGTATTTGCAATGAAATCACCAAGTAGATGTCCCCGGTCAGAGTGATTTAGGATCTATATTGTAATTGACGGTAAATTATTTGCAATGAAAATCATGAAATAGATGTCCCCGGTCCAAGTGATTTAGGATTTGTGACTCACAGAAAAAATTATACAGTAATGTAGTGAGCAGTTATAAAGCTTCAAGATTACAAAGCAGCGAAATAGTCTATTCAATTTCTTAAAGTTGAAGCTGTCAGTTGTCCAAACGTCATGCAAAAGGTCTACCTGCTTTCTAGTAATTTTTTGATCTTACTATATTTAGCAAAATGTGTGATATTCTTCAGCATGTTATATGCTACCTTAAACAGATTTGTAGACTGTTCTCTGTCAGTGGAAAATATATGGAAATTTTTTTGATCTAATCCTTCGTTTTTCAGACCGTACCTTATGGATCATGTGAATGGGGTAAGATATGGAAAATTTAAGAGCTTGGGAGGATCTGGCGTCCATGGAAATCAGCTCGAGCTCCGCAATCAGCTCCAGCTCCGCGTCCAACTTACAACACGACGTTCTTGACCGTGTAAGTGCCGTCGTCGTGGTCCTTGACGAGGGCTTCTTGTACCTGTTCTTCTCCCACTGTGGCCGACCAGATTTGAACCTTGATCTCAAGCCTGCCGTGAGGGAGGCGCCGCCCGTCAGAATCCTTGGTGACGACCACGAAGGAAGCTGCTGAGCCCGCATCTCCACCTCCAACTCCGGTGCCGGCGGCGGTACATTTAGACGGGTCAACTGGTCCTAAGGGCTTCTCCGCCTCCTCTTCCTCCTTTGCCTCTTCCTCCAGCTGCTTTTGAGCATTGTTATCCAGAGACTTAAATGTGGCCTCGAAGGTAGCTTTGGCTGCGGCCGCTTTCTGCTCTTCCTCTTTAAGCCGGGCGTCCTCCGCTTGCTTCATCCAAACTGGACGACCTACGCTCCGCACTGCCATGTCTGTCTGAAAACCTTGAATCTGCGAATCTGTCAGCAAGTTTTATATAAATTGAAAACCATAAATATTCCCACGCCAGTGCCACAATCTGGATCGTCCACAGTTGCGTAAGAAGTGAAGTTGGAGCTGAAACGTGATAATGTCGATGAAAAGTAATTGCAACAGCAGTAATGGCGGACTGCACTGTGCAAATTTAGACCGCTTGACCGTAAGCAGCAGCAGTAATGGCAGATTGGACAGCAGCAGTAATGGCGGACTGGCGGACTGGACGATGGAGATTATCCGAATCGTCGGACAAGAATATCGACGGATGAAAAACCAAAAAGCATTTATTTTGGAGAGTAGACTCCACTTGTTAAACACCTTACGGCGTAATGATAGTGGTAGGATTGTAAAAAATTTCATGAGCGTTTAAGAGAAATGACTGTGGTAGGATCTTAAGAGATTTTGTAAGTACTCATTGAGTAAAAAGCGTTTATTTCTTTTACAACTGGCTCCTGCGTTTACAAACCTTAGTAAAGACGTTAATAAAATACTGCAAAATCCCTTTGGCAAGAAACATTGAGAGGATTTCAGATCGTAAGAGATTTGTGAGAGTGTTTAAGAGAAACGACCGTCACATGATGGTTGAGAGATTTTGTAGCTAAGCATTTACACACCTTGGTAAATGCTTTCATCGAATACTGCACAATCCCTTTGACATGAAGCATTGAGAGCATTTAAGAGTTAAGAGAAATGACAGTGGCAGAATCGTATAAGATTTCGTGAGAGGGTTTAAGAGAAATGACAATGGAATGATGGTTAAGAGATTATGTAAGTAAGCATTTACACACCTCGGTAAAGGAGTTCATCAAATACTGCACAACCCCTTTGTCATTGAGAGCATTTAAGAGGAATGACAGTGGCATGATCCTATAAGATGGTAAAAAATATTTTACATGCAGCAGAGTAATAAATGCTGCTGCAGTTGCATTGTGGGTCGTTGGATTTCAACCTATTTGAAATGAGCATGGCAAGATTGTAAGAGATTCCGTAGGTAAGCATTGACTAAGAAGTGTGTATTTCTTTTACAACTGGTTAATGCCGCAAGATTAAGCATTGACTAAGAAGCGTGTATTTTAATTTAATTTGTGTAGTGATTAATGTCCCGAGATTGTTTTCTATATATAGTAGAAGGTATTTATAAGACATTTATATATAATTTGAATTTGAAATATATATATATATATATATATAGTCTTATTCCTACTCCTAAATTTTAAGAGTTTGACAATTCTACTCCAAATAAAAAACAATTAAAACAAGTAAAATGTTTAAGTTAAAAGTAAAATTTAATCACTAGTTAAACTAAACGAAATTTCATAAATTAAATTTTTTCATATTTTATTTTAATAACATTCAATTATACTTATTGTCTTTAACTATTCCACCAAAGTCCATTATAAAAATTACCATCTACTTTTAAAAATTACTTCAACCCTAACTTATCATTTAAATAAACAAAATTACTAAAAGATTAGGAACAATACAACCAATTTGAATTAAAAAAACTTAAATACTCTTAACTTTCCAAAAGTTATGAAACACCGAAATTATGGTTGTCTCACAAAACCATGCATACCATAAATTGTTATTCTTTTTAATAAAACTCAAAATTTCATAGTTTTTTTCCATGTCTTTTTAAAAATAGTCATTATTAAGTTGTATACACCCAACACTTGTGTGTTTTGTAAATGTTTAATTGACACTATATATAATTTACTATCACATTGGTTAATTTAAGTCGTCCAACACAAATTATATATTCCAATATATCATGATATTTATGTTAATGAAAGCATGAGAATAGTTTCTCTTGCTCACATAATATATACATGGAAAAGAAAAAGATATATTATAAAAGAAAAAATGCATTTTTTTGTTTTTAATAATGTAAAAAAATAAAATTCAAGGAATAAATAAAACATAAAACAAAATATATTATAAAAGGAATATATATATATATATATATATAATGTATTAGGAACAATACAACAAATTTGAATTAAAAAAACTTACTTTTAATTTTTCAAAAGTTAAGAAACCCAAAATTATGGTTGGCTCACAAAACGGGGTAAGCATTCATGAAGATTTAGAACTCGTGTCGCTAAGGCCTCAAATTTGAAGATGTGGTTGTTCTTTGAATTTTACATGCTTATGTTTGAAATAGTGGGAGATAAACAATACCTATGTTCCAAGCACAATACCAATATAGATTAACTTCATTGGAACCTAGTAATACCAATGTTTCAACTTGAATTATACTTAATACATAAAATAAAGAATAATTTGTCCCATGTCTACTTATATATCCTTTGGTTTATGCACTTCTCTATCTTATCTTAGATATGCAAATTCTAGATTTGTCTTAAACACTAAGAAGATTTGGAAAATAAAACAACTTTAAATTTTTGTGATTAGTAAAATGTTTAAATTAAAAATAAAATTTAATCACTAGTTAAACTAAACCAAATTTCACAAATTAATTTTTTTCATATTTTATCTTAATGACATTCAATCATACTCATTATCTTTAATTATTCCACCAAGTCTATTATAAAAATTATCATCTACTTTTAAAAATAACTTTAACCCTATGGCTGGCTCACAAAACCTACATGCTTGAAAACCTTTTTTTTTCAAATTTATGATAATGCTAATATTGATGTAATACCTATAATGGAAATGAGTTGATGCACAGTCATGGGCTCCTTTAAAGACACTTTAGATGCCACATAATACTGGAAAAACCTAGAAACTCTGACTTTAGGTGACAATTAGGGGTACTTCCCTAACGTATTTGAAGATGAAATAAAAAGACAAAAGATAGGTAATTGAATAAGCTTTCATAACATATAACATTTATGCAGAAAAAATGTGTGTAAATGATTATAAAATTAGTTTTTGTGAAATTGAGTTTTCAAATTTTCAACACATCATAACATATATGTTTGTGCGGGTGTAGCAATATATGAGGAAAATGATGTCAATTTGGGATAAAACCTTGCAGAAATATAAATGACATATGGGCCTAATGCAACACTATTTATTCATAATTTTTCATGAATTATTTATTATTATTATTAATTATTGAAGTCAGAAAAGCATGAAGTGAAAACGTTCTGCGAAGGTGCAACACCTTAGGGGCAAAAATTAATGAAATCCTTGATTTCTATATATAATATTGTAGATCTTGCTATCTTCTAGTGCACCATATAGTTTTCTTGGGAAATGGTGAAGGCAATCACAAGTTATATAAAAAACAATCGATGTATCTATTTTCAAAAACTGACATGTGTCATTTAGAAAAATAATAATAAATAAATAAAACATACTTTTAAAGGAAAAAATTACATATTCATAATCTTAAGATCGTACTCTACAATATTCTAAATTTTCATAAAAAAATATTGCGTTTGTCACAGCAAAACACGCCATCAAAACTGAGCATATTGATAGGGTTCTAAAAGACAAGCAATAGCCTTGGTTTATTTGTCCTAGCCAATAGGTTCGGTAGCTCGAAGCTATTTCTGAACATAATGCCAAGCCTTATTCCTGCCGAGTTTTTTAATTTTAAAAACACACATATGCTTTTTGTAGTTATACATATCGCATATGCAATTCATAATGCATATACAATATAACGCATATGCGTTTTGGCTTTAGTAGCTTCGAGAGTAAAAAAGCGTTTACCAAGTTAGTGGATAGTCTTTGGGAGAAGCCCCATCTAAAAATAAAAGGTCATGGTAATTATTGAACCCTTCAAAGCAGTTTAGTGTGGAAAAAGGATGACACTTACCCTAAAATTTGTGAATGGTTGTGGATAATGAGGTCAGATCATTGGAGGTTCAAGGCACTTAAGACATAGAAGATGTTTTTTAGACTTAATGCTTGAGTTTTACTGCCTAACCTTTCTCCTCGAAACTCATATCTAGCTCATGAGGTCATGTATGGTGGATCTAATTTCATTATTAAAACTATATACTAAGAAGTTTTCTTTATGGTACAAGGCCTAGGTTTCCTACCTTACCAATGTCCAAGACCCATGGATTAATATATACTATCGAAAACCTTCTAACGGCATCCATGTCACCACTCGAAGGAAAGGGTAACTTCAAGAGGACATGGCTGGTCATTTGAGGTGTTATTCATGGTCATGGATTCCTAGAAGCTTTTTTTAGAGTCCAATCCCAAGGTTTACTCCCCCAACAATGTCAAAGGCCACACGATCCATACCTAGTGCTTGTAAGTCATGTGTGGTGATTCAAGGTATCATTTTAGGCCTTGGATGGATATAATATTCCGTTATGGACTAAGTCTTGGGTTTACTTCATCAACCATGTGTAAGGCCTTGAGAACCATGTCTACTATTTAAAACCTCTCGATGGCATGATTATCCCTAGTTTTTGGGTAGGGATACCATCAATAGGTCCTCCATGCTAGTTTGAAGTGTCCTTATTGACATTTAGTGACTAAGGGATTCATTTAGGGCCCTAGGATTGGGTTTCCTCCCATTTCCATGCATATCCCTAATCTAATGCCAAAGACCCCCTAAAGAGGTCATGTGTGGTGGCTTGATACATTATTATTTCCTGTGGATCCCTAGAAGCTTCCTTTCGTGTCTACGACCTGGGTTTCCCGATCGCTCAACCATGTCAAGGGTCTCTAAACCCATCCTTAGTGATTAAAACAACCTAATGGTGTCAATGCCCACACACAAAGCTAAGAATGGCCTTAAGAGGTAACATATGGTGTTTTAAGGTGTTATTGGTGGTCCTAGATGCCTAGAAGATTCATTTAGGGCCTAAAGTAGAGGTTTCATCCCTTGAAAATGGCTAAGACCCTAGGGTCCTCCCTCCCACTTATATTTATTCCCCTCCCACCAATCCCTTCCCTTTATATTTTTCCTCCCTCCAGTCCCCCCTCATATCTCTGCCCTACCCATCCCTCCCTTCCCCTTATATTTCTCCTCCCTTCATCCCCCCCATATATGTCCCCTACCCATCCCTCCCTCCCATTATTTCCTCTACACCTTCCTCTCCCTCCTTTGACTCCCCCCCATCACTTAACCAATGTAATTTTGGGCCATGAGACACCCCATAGACCGTTTGGATGGAATATTGGGAGTCTACCATCTGGATGGAATATTGGGAGTCTAAATGGTATTATAATGGGATAAGGGTGCCATTATAGGGTTTTGGATGGGAGGGATGGGTCTTTGGACATTGACTATAGTCATGGAAGAGAAGACAATAAGTCCCTAAATCAACACACATCCCTTATAGATGGAATATTTGGCCTTATTGGGATATGTGTGTCATTATGAGATTTTATGCACTAAGGATGGGTCTCAGGGTCTTAACCATGGTAATGGGACAATAGTGTAACATAAACAAGTCTTAAACCACTACACGTGGCCTTTAAATGAGATATTTAGACTTAATATGGGATATATATGCCATGAGACTATTTTATGCATTGAAGATTCTTCAGGAGGCGTTGACCACGTTCATATAGGAACCATTATGAATATTTCTAGACAAGAGATAGTTCTGAAGACACTACCATGGCCGAAGGATAGGTTTGGAGGTCTTAACCATGGGTATGGGTTCCATTATAAGGTTATCAAATGTAAATATTTGATATGCACTAAATCGCATATGCGATATATCGCATATGCGATATATCACATATGTGATTCAACGATCACGTAATAGAAACTGGCAGTTAAGTAAAAAGAAGTGTATTCATATCACATATGCGATAAAACAGACATGCGTTATATCGCATATGCGATATGTGTTTATAAAAATTATTGGGTTGCGGGCCGTGGGCCAGGTTTACTATAGAAAAAGACATAATTCTTCTGAACCCGCGCACAGAGAACTGTTCAACCTGAAATTTAATCATTTCTTACACAAACCCATAGGTTTTGTACAAGTTTGGGTGGATTTCAATGGGTAATGTACGCAATAGAGGTCGAAAGTCAGCGAGGAAGGTGCTTACACCGGAAGAAGATGAAAATAAAAAGGAAAAGAAGAGGGAAGATTCAAGAAATCATCGGCATTCATTGGATGAGCAATTACTTCCCATTCCCGCTCAACAGATACCTAACGTAGAGGCTAAGGAAGATAATGCAACATTAAAGCAAGCTGGTTATACGGGAGATGATATTCTTGATCCATTATTAAGCGGACAATCTTGTGAAGAGTTCAATAATTATGTTCCTTGCGATGCAAATGTGACTCTGCAACAACCATGCCAAGTGGTTCAATCTCCTCATCGAAGTTGTTAGCCTGTAGTGGATGTAAATGTCACTCCAACATTTCAAACGATAAGAAATCTTGCATCAAAACGAAAGAGAACTCCTAAGCGCATACAAGTGGATGAGAGCGAATTGGCTTCCATGGAAGGTAAGGTGGTTAAATGCACTATACTTCATCATTGTTCTCAAATAATGAAAGAATATTTTGATAACAAATCCGAAGCCGATAAATGGCAATTGTTTTTAGCTTTGCTTAAATCTAGAAATATGGCAACTGTTAGAAAAAAGTTACGAATAAGAACATTGAATAATATCGAATCAAGTAATCACATTGTTAAATCTCTTGCTGCTGCATTCACATCGATTGGTAAAAAAAATCGTTCACAGGACTGTAATGTGGCTTGCTGCGTATTGGCTAAATCAATTGTATGTAGATCCACAAGACAATGTCGTTTACTTAAATCCACATCACAAATTGTGCCTTTACATCCAAAGACACTTAAAAAATATTCAGTAAGAAGAGACAACCTTGATTTAGAGGGACAAATGGAAACATTATGGGCATTTAGCGGTAGGTTTCCTCCCAAAGACATGAAGTTAGTCGAATTAGTGAAGGGCCTAGTGCACACATTTTGGCACAATAACACTAGGCCTTCTTCTAACACAAAGGATGTGTTAAAACTCTGTAGGGGTTCTAGAAACAATGAACCTCATGTTAAACATTATCTTGACATGACACAAACTCAATTGTTCGAGATGTTTAAAGTTTCCCACGTAGAGCTAAGGCTCGGGCAAATATATTTTGAAAAATGCAAGCCTTGGTATGTTAGAATCAATACCATCCGGAACACTTGTTGTTGTAGATACCACATAGAGTTTTATCTATATTACCATACATTTTCACATATACATCGTTTTTTGCATCCTCACTATGTGTAGGAATGCTCAAGTACAGTTCCGCCAATGTCATCCAGAGATTTCATCCATAGCATAATGTGTCCAAGGAAATATGGGCAGACACATTACTTAAAACAATGCGTAGAGGGTTCTTGCAACAATTTTGGTGGGCTATCATTATGGTCTAATTGCATCCATGAGAGTGAAGATCAAGCAATCGGGAATGCAATTGTAGAGATGCAAAACTATCAATATGAGACATACCAAATACATGATGGGAAAGAAAGCAGGAAGATTAAATTGGTGACTTCACAGGTAAATTGTTGAATATTGACATATTAATATTCATGTACATCTTTTTATCTTTTTTTATAACACTATTTACTTTTTTTACACCAGGTGCATGCATGTGATTTTATTTCATAGCTTCATGGAAAGTTCGACCTACAGTACATTCAACATGTCGATATGGCACAGTGGCAAGATAAGCAATTCAGAATATGCCAGGACACCTTCCCTCTTGGAACAATACTGTCAGTGGTTGACTTTGCGGAAAATTACACCCTACAACCACAAAATGAAATACAAAGTCAATACTATCACTCAGACCAGGTGAACATAATGGTGCATATCACGTATCGACATGGGCCGGATATCAATGAAGAGAAACGTGTGATACTGAAAGAAAGTCATTTCTACATAAGTGACGATCGGACCCATGACATCCATTACATGCAACATTGCTTTAAATTATTCTATGATCATGCAATAACTATGGATATACCATTTTATAGTCATTTCATTTGGTCAGATGGTTGTGTTGGACAATTCAAGAATGCATGTGTATTTGAATGGTTGTGTTTGTTGCACATAAAATACAAAGTGCCACATATATGGAACTACTTTGAAACTGGTCATGGAAAAGGAGAGCATGATGGTGCTGGTGCATGCATAAAAACTACCCTTCGAAGTTAAGAGATAAAGTTTACAGGTGCTCTCCTTCGAGACGCTGCATCTATAGTGAAATGGTGTGCATCTGTCATGGGAGAACAAGAAACAAGGAAACACCTAGTGCGTATAATATTCCAGGAGGTGACGAATGTGGACCGATCCCAAACACATCGGGTGAACACAGTGCATGCAACTTGACAGTTTCATTCAATTAGAAGCTCAGACAACACGGCCCTACAAATTTGGACAAAATTGAAGGCTTGCTTTTGCAGTTCCTGTAGCATCGATGAATGGGATGATTGTGAGTATACAAATACAGTTGATACATGGGATTGAGTGACACTTGGCACCAATTTCAAGGGGGTTAATGAAATAGACCATTTGGAAGATGACCAGACACATATTTCTACAGAATATGATCACATACTGAATCTCATACAAGCAGGTACAAAAAAGTAAATTAGTAGTAACTAAATTAGAAATTTAATTTATGTATTGTTAACTAGACCTAAATAGAATTTAATTTATGTAGAAATTAGAAATGCAAGACCTTATTTAAAAAATGTATTGTTAAATTGGCCTATTTCCTTTCATAGGTCATATATATGCAGTGGTTGCCCCAAAAAATAATGAATGGGGTTCTAACTATTGGTTGGAACGTTGCTTAGAGAGGAAACAAACCATTCTTGAACCTGTTACAGATGATGAAAATATTGAATTCCCAACTGGCTTAATGGTTATAAAAGGGGAGTACTTGACACTTGCAGCACAACAGAAAATGAAGGGTGGGTATGTATATCAGGATTATAGACCAGGAGCTATTGTATACCACTTCACCAACCTAGTAGTTGGTATAAACATCAAGCTGCGCACACTTGGTCACAAAAATAGGTCACATATACAATACTTTTTACCTCATATAGAGCACGAAATATTGATGGACACCATTGAGAGCAGAGATGATCCAGATGGCCTACTCGTCTGAGTGCATTGTCAGGTGCGTTATTTAACCTTTAAAGTGCATGCTGAAGACAATTTCAATTATTTAGTCTTAGTTTATTCCCAATGTAATAAACCTATGATTGACGGATACCATTCACAAACATAATATTATTCAGAGGATACTGGACACTATAAACACGATCGTACAACCTCAGGTGAGTTATCTATAAATCATGTTTGCACATTTTCATTGGGTTCTCTTTATTTTATTATGAGAGTACTAATGTTTAGGATTTCGTGTGCCTAGGATACAAACACCATATATGGCACATTGGAGGCACTAATAACAAACCAATGTCTTTAGACACCAACAAATAGAAATAGGAAAATAACATGCTCTCAAGTTGTTGAAATTTACTTTTTTTGATGTTTTTTTATATTAATGTACATTTAATTACATTGTTGGGTCAACTCTTGAAACTATTTCATTGGTGGGTCAATGCATGAAAACCCTCGACTGTGGTTGTGTTGGTAGGGTTCCCATATCGGCCTTGCCCATACAGACTTGCAGGAGCCAACGACATGCAATTTTGTTGTTCCGTTTGGTTTTTCGCTCCAGGACCGAAAGTCACCAAGTGTCCTTGAACGACATTTTCATGCGACTTTCAACTGGACATAACTCGAAAACCAGAGGTCAGATCGAAGAACTATTGACTCTGTTGGTCTCCTGGCATGCGATTACGTTTAGGTGGCTCTCTCCCTCGTGTTTTCAAGGACCGACGACTTCATTGTGCATTGATTTCGTAAACTAGGGTTTTGCTCAGTTTCCTTCAATGCAAATCTTGAATTGGTGGGTCAAATATGTAAAACCTTGACCGTTCCTATGTTGGTAGGGTTACCATATCGGCCTATGGAACTAGGGTTTAATGACCTCTTTACAAGTTATGAGATGGAACTAGAAACACATGTACATGTACAAATTGAAGACCAACTAGGTTTCATGAACTACAAATTGCATGCTATCACTAGGGTTGAGAAGTTATGATATGGAACTAGGGTTTAGTGACCTCTTTACAAGTTATGAGATGGAACTAGGGTTTAGTGACCTCTTTACAAGTTATGAGATGGAACTAGAAACACATGTACATGTACAAATTGAAAACCAACTGGGGTTTCATGAACTACAAAATGCATGATATCACTAGTATTGAGAAGTTATGAGATGGAGCTAGGGTTTAGTGACCTCTTTACAAGTTATGAGATGGAACTAGAAACACATGTACATGTACAAATTGAAAACCAACTAGGGTTTCATGAACTACAAATTGCATGCTATCACTAGGGTTGAGAAGTTAAGTATACAAATAATGTTACAAAAATTGGCATGCCACATGGTCATAATACAAAATAGTGGATCAAACTGTACATGTGTGTATACAAACAAAAATTTACATGTATGTATCGCCCCTATACATTTATTCTATTTATCCCCCCTTTCACTGTCGTTGTCAATGTCTTCTGAGAAGTCTAGATTTCTCTTCCGGCTACTCAGTGGTGATCCCCAATGCTGAACAAGACGGACAGGTTGCATTAGCGGAGATTGCAGAAAAACCAAAATTTGTAAGTTAGTTTACCAACCTATAAATTTTTTATGTACATTTGTTCAAATTCCAAACCAATATAACATTTTTACTTACTGTACGTGAGTAAGTAATGGTGGGCCGTGGTGCCTCACTAGCAGCGGCCCCGATTGGGTGCTCTTCAAGCACCACTTGCTCACTATAAAGCCACACACACACACACACACACATATATATATATACAAGTGGGTGAAATCATGAATCTAGGTGTCTATTTTGGGGTGGTTAATGAGAAAATGAGTGTTGTTTTTGCAAGTTTGTTAACTTGGAGCAAAGAAAAATTATATTTTTATTTAGAATTTCATTTTGTAGTTAAAAAAAAGTTGTAGAGAATTGTGTTAGCCTTCTCTCAGTTTTTTTTAGATTTTTTTTATTCTCAGTTGATGTCATTTTCGCAAGTATTTGATAGTATGTTATTAATTAATTAAATTATGGTAAATAGTCATTTTTTTAGACACCGGTTAATTAATTATTCAACTATTGTTCATTAAAAACAAAATATTTTATGCTGATCTCGATAGATTGTACTAACATCTGTCTATAAGTTTGTATCCAACAACCGCATGCAATAATTATTATAATTTTTTGAAGTGGACCAATATGAAAAACTAGCATAAAAATGACATGTTTAGTTTGACACAACATCTTCCCTAATTTCCAAATCAAAACAAAAAAACTAAAAGTACCCTTTTGAAGACAACACATCAATGTTGGGAACCATGATTTTTCTAAATTTTTTCATCGTGTCTTTAAGAAGTTATTCAATTTTCATTTTAATGAATTCTATTAAATTTTGAAGTAGTCCAGACACCTTCTAAGAAATATAATAAATAAAATTAGTGGATCACACAAAATTCAACAAAATTCACATCTATAGAAAGTAGATTGAATTATGCAACTAATGGTATTATTTATGAAGATAAATTGTAAGTATTTGATATGATCCGATCTCTCTGAAATTGGAAGAAGAGTTAGAAATGAAATGGAATTCCATTTCTGAAATTATTTACAGGTTTTCGATCAAACAAATATTTCGGTCGAAAGTTACTTTTAACAGATACCGTTAATTTTAAAGTTAGAAAGCTAGAAAGTTAGTTCTTTCTAACATTAAAGTTAACAGTATCTGTTAAAAGTAACTTTCAGCCTAACAATTTTTTCGGCCGAAAGTTAGTTCTATGTTTTCGGCCGAAATGGTATGGAATATGGATTCGAAAGAAATATTCACACGGAATAGACACCGAGATTCATGATTTCACCCATTGTCAATGTCAACAAATCAATGGGTGCACGAAAAACATACTTGCATGTACAAATAAAACTATACTACATGGAGGGACAAGGAATTTTTCAAAGAAATCGAGACATACATGTACATTGCAGGGGGGGAGAAGTGGGTGAGCAACGGCCCCGATTGGGTGCTCTTCAAGCACCACTCACTCACTATCAAGTTGCATAAAATAATATATATGTCAATGTTAGCATATCAATGGGTTTACGAAAAACATACTTGCATGTACAAATAAAACTATACTACATGGAGGGACAATAACTTTTTCAAAGAAAGCAAGACATACATGTATCTTGGGGGAGGAGAGGTGGGTGAACGCCGACTCTGATTGGGTGCTCTTCAATAACCACTCATTCACCATCAAACTGCATGAAATAATATATATGTCAATGTCAACATATCAATGGGGGCAACAAGGAAAAAGATACTTGCATGTACAAAAAGCAATATAAGCAAGATAAACAATATATAAATATACCCGGGGGACGTGAGGAGGTGTGTAACTAGGGGGTTGAACAACTGTCAACGGGATAAAAGGATTTCTACATGCATTAGTGAACAAGGTCGCTTGTTGGACAACATAATCAAAATCATGTTCCTGCGTACAAAAGGATAAAGATACAATTAGAGAATTTCAAAAAATTAAAAAAGTACATGTTGAATCATTAAAATCACAAGTAAAAGAAAGCGATAAATAAACGTACCTGTTGGTGGGTCAGAGGTGGGTCACCCATTTGGTGCTCTTCAAGCATCGGTGCCTCACTAGAAGCCTGCATAAAGTAACATATGTCAATGTCAGATAATAAAAAGAAAATGAGACATATATACTACATGGATGGAAAATGATGTTTTCAAAGAAAGTGAAACATACATGTACTTGGCGGGGGGGAGGGGGAGAGATGGGTCGCCAACAACCTTGATTTGGTTCTTTTCAAGCACTACTGGCTCAACAGGTGCCTGCATAAAGTAACATATGTCAATTCCAGATAATACAAAGAAAACGATACATATACAACATGGACGAAAAAATGGTTTTTTCAAAGAAAGCAAAACATACATGTACTTGGGAAGGGGGGAGAGGTGGGTCATCCATCAAGATATCATGCTACGTAACAAAACATAAAGATACAATTAGAAAAATTCTAAAAATTAAAAGCATACATGTTGAATTATTAAAAGCATAATTAAAATAATACCTGCGTTTGGGAATCTTCCTCTACATAAGAGGGACTTGGTTGGGATTCCACAAACTCATCCTGCTCACCCTGCATAAAAAATATTGTATCCAAATTAGGATTTATTGAATGTTGCAATCTATACTATAAATATGTAAATAGCGATGACAAATTAAAAAGTAAATTTCTTACAACTAATGGTGAAGAACCAAAACCATATGCAGCATTGACCGTTGCATCAATGTTATCAACATCAATCGACAGACTATGCGATTTTGGGGTGTCATGGGACACCAGCTGTATATTTGTTCACATAATTTGTTAGATAATTAAATAGAAATAAATTACGAAACAATTGAAAATTAAAACAAAATATAATATGAAAATAATGAGTTTTACTTACAAATCGAAGTAATCTGTCGTCACAGAACTTTGAAGCAGGCCCATAGCATATGCCTCAACACGCTGTGCAAGGGTGTGGAATAACATGACACTCTGAATGATCTGCGTCTCCAGTGTGATCTGTAGATGGATCCTTAGTGTGCGATGGGCTGGCCTCAAAAGTGCCAACCCCTTGGCCTACATTGCCTTGGATAGCAGTCCCATGTTGAAGTAATGTATTTGCCAAATCGAATAATGCCTTTTGTGTATCATCAATCACAAGATGCACAGAAGGATATACCTGAGGGGGTTTTGGTGTGCACGGAGGGCATGGCACACGGTTAGGATCAGCCTAGCCCCTTCCTTATCTTGGGGCATCCCATGACCCACACCCTGGAAGTCTAAAATATAGATATAGTTCATGTGCTTCCCCAAAATAAATTTAGCATAAAACTTCCTTAGGAAATAAAATGGGATGTCTCTATTCCCATGAGGGTCTTCATCGAAGACTATGTACCAACGATCCATCCAATTGGCTTTCACATTTGGTTCCACGCATCAGTCTATGGAAATTTGTGTTCGGCTGGTGGGTGGAACCAATCCGGTGCTAGGATCTCAGAATAATGACAACAATTGGTCTTTGGTTATATTTAGATTTTTGATGTCTTTATAGCTCAAACCATCGGAATAGTACTGCCTCATGGATTCTTTGTACGAGCTAATGTTGTACAGAGCTCCTTGGGCATTAGAAATTGTGTTTGTTATGGTGTCCAATGCTTCGACTAACGATTGTCTCAAATGCTCCCCCCACCCTCTAAAAGATGAGCTAAGGTGCCTCAATGCACCCAAACGAGCCAGAATATGTGAATTCCAGTCTTGTTCCCCCTTCGTGTTTGGGTTTGTGTTTGAGTTTGGTTCATTTTGCACATTATCTTCAACATTCCTATTATCTATTAAGATTAAAACAACAAATTACAAATTGTTTTAATATATCATTCTTTGATTTAATTCATTTTTTTTTATTAAATTCATTTTAAAAAATAAAAAACTATGAAATTAATAAAAACAAACAAATATTGAATACAACAGTGGATGATATGAGTACTTAGCTTCCATTGGAGCCAATCCACCTCCAAATCCACCTCCAAATCCACCTCCAAAGGCTCTAACGCAAAACGCTAGTGCGGTATTTCGTAGGTGCGGTTTTTTGCTGTCCCGATATCGCCTCACTATGCAAATAACAAATTGATGCTACATTTGTAACTAACCTTAGCCTCGTCTTTGGGCTCAGGTTTTCCAAACGTAGCATCAATAACACATATCTGTTATGGATTTACATTTCAGAAGTGCGTTTCTGATTTCTAAAGTGGCATTAAAGGTGGAACCAACTTCGTGCAAGTGCTCAAATTGTTATTGTTTTTAATAAAACTCAAAATTTCTAGTATTTTTTTACATATCTTTTTAAAAATAGTCATTATTAAGTTGTATATGTAAATGATTATTTGACATTAATATTTGTTATATATCAAATTCACTATCACACATTGGTTAACTTAAGTGGTCCATCACAACATATATACTCCAATATATCATGATATTTATATTAATAGAAGCAACCATATGAGAATAGTTTCTTTTACTAACATAATAGTTCATGCAAAAGAAAAATATATTTTATAAAAGAAAAAGATGCATTTTTTTTGTTTTTAATAATGTAAAACAATAAACTATATATATATATATATATTAGGAACAATACAACCAGTTTGAATTAAAAAAACTTAGACCCCATTCATGAATATTTCGAACTCGTCGCCATAGTGCTAAGGTGGCAAATTGGAGATGTGGTTGTTCTTTGAATTTTTTCCAACCCATTACATGTGAGTATATACTTATGTTTGAAACAATAGAAGATAAACAATACCTACGTTCCAACCACAATACTGATTTAGATTAACTTCATTAGAACCTAGTAATACCAATGTTTCAACTTGAATTATACTTAATACATAAAATAAGAATAAATTTTCTCATGTCTACTTATATATTCTTTGGTTTATGCCTTTCCTTATCTTATCTTAGATTCCATATGTGCCATTAGATATCCTGTAACTGATTATAATATGTAAATTCTAGATTTGTCTTACACTAGAAGCCATCGATTTGGAAAAATAGACAACTTTAAATTTTTGTGATTAGTAAAATGTTTGAGTTAAAAATAAAATTTAATCACTAATAAAACTAGACCAAATTCTAGATTTTTTTTCTTCGTATGTTATCTTAATGGCATTCAATCATACTCATTGTCTTTAATTATTTTACCAAGTCCATTATAAAAATTATCATCTAATTTTAAAAATTACTTCAACCCCAACTTATCACTCAAATAAACAAAATTGTTAAAAGATTAGGACCAATGGAACCAATTTGAATTAAAAAAACGTAAATACTCTTAACTTTCCAAAAGTTACGAAACCCCAAAATTATGGCTGGCTCACAAAACCTACATGCTTGAAAACCTATTTTTTCAAATTTATGATAATGCTAATATTGGTGTAATACCTATAATGGAAATTGTTATTGTTTTTAATAAAACTCATAATTTCATAGTATTTTTTTACACGTCTTTTTAAAAATAATCATTATTAAGTTGTATACACCCAACACTTGTGTGTTCTGTAAATGTTTATTTGACATTAATAATATATATATATATCATTTACTATAACACATTGGTTAACTTAAGTGGTCCATCACAACATATATACTCTAATATATCATGATATTTATGTTAATAGAAGTAACCACATGAGAATAGTTTCTCTTATTAACATAATAGTTCATGTACAAAAGATAAAGATATTTTATAAAAGAAAAATATGTTTTTTGTTTTTGTTTTTAATAATGTAAAACAATAAAAGCAAAGGAATAAATAAATATAAAACAAAATACATTATAAAGAATATCTATATATATATAACTTAAATTTGAATTATATATATATATAGTCTTATAAGTAGAATGTATTATGAACAATACAACCAATTTGATTTAAAAATATTTAGACACTCTTAACTTTCCAAAATTTACGAAACCTCAAAATTATGGTTGGCTCACAAAACTAGGTAAGCATTCATGAAGATTCAAAACTTGTCATGATAGTGCTAAGGCGACAAATTGGAGATGCGGTTGTTCTTTGAGTTTTCACCAGGCCAATACATGCCAATACATGCCTATGTTTGAAACAATATGAGATAAACAATACCTATGTTCCAACCACAATACCAATATAGATTCACTTCATTGGAACCTAGTAATACCAATGTTTCAACTTGAATTATACTTGATACATAAAATAAATAATAATTTGTCCCATGTCTACTTATATATCCTTTGGTTTATGCCCTTCCCTATCTTATCTTAGATTCTATATGTGCCATTAGATATCTTGTAACTCATTATAATATGCAAATTCTAGATTTGTCTTAAACTAGAAGACATCGATTTGGAAAATAAAACAACTTTAAATTTTTGTGATTAGTTGACTATCACAACAATTCAAAATGCATGAACCATAGAAACACTTAAAAATGATTGTTTTGAACTATAAGTATAATAAGTCAATTATTTTTTTTAACATTTATTATTTGAATAAATGTTTATTATATATTATATGATATATGAAATGCTAAATGTTTATTATGCTCAAGAAACTTTCATATATATATATATATATATATATATATATACATATATATATATATATCACAATGACAAACTTAATGAGGAAGACATCATGGTTAGTTATGATGTTGTTTCAAGATTCACCTCAATTCATTTTCCTGAATCTCTAGAACTTATTTCTAATATGGTCTATTATCTTACATTTAAACTAAGGAAGGATTTTTTTAGTTTTTTTATGTGAACTCGAATAGTATGTTTTTTTAGTGTATTACATTAATTTTCCCCTTATTTGGCAAGAGACGTAATTTTTTTTGTGGTTAGGTGACTATCACAACCATTCAAAAACACTTTAAAATGCATGAACCATGGAAACACTTAAAAATAATTGTTTTTGAACTTCATCATGGTACACATAAGATTGGAGAAATATTTATCATTGTACACACAAAATCAAATTGGTTTTAAATCAAGTATATAAAAAGTTAATTAAGAAAAAATAGATACACCATATTAAAAAGTATTAAACAAAAAATATATATATATACATCACCTTACCTTTAAGTATTAAAAGAAATGTTAAAGAAACAAAATTTAAAATGTAAAAAAAACCCTAAAAATTATCCTTTTGTTGATTGACAAGGACACATATTTTTTTAATAAAATATCATTTTCTCCCAATGAAGCCACCACCCAACTTAAATACATAAGTTGTTGCCAATATTCATGTAATGCAATCCATTCAAATTCCCTCTCCCTTCCTCCAAAGTAAATAACCATTCTACCTCATTAATGACATCCAAACCAATAGATATTCTATTTCCCAAATTAACTAAGTCATTTTCTCAACCCTCCATTCAATGTCTAGAACACCCCAATCCACTTCCCCTTCTCAAACCCTAAATTTGCTTCCTTACATTCATTGAATTATTCACCACATTTCTAAGATGTTGGCCAATAAGAATACGGTTACTCATTTGAATCCACAAATACCTTTCTCTCAAAGGGTTTACTAAAATCCCTTTTCCTATTGAAAAACTTTTTAGCCAAATTGGTAATTCTACCGATACATAATACGTATCAAAGTATCGTGTATACCCTTCTAGGTATCAGACTTTTATGTCTTGTAAATCATCATCAAGGAAATACGAACCACTTAAACAAAAAAAGAGTGCAATACAATGTGAAGATAATTTTAACATATATTTAATAATATTTTTGGAACTAAAGAGATATTTAACTAATGATGTTCTGGTAATACTATGGGAAACTTGGGAAACTAACATAACTTTTTTAAAGAATAATTTCCCAAGTGGTTCATTGACTTAATGATAACCCGAACGTTGTCATACTTAAAACACAAAATGAAATGCATTGCATTGGTTTGTATGACCACATATAATTGTGAACATATATAATTTGATATTCCTTCCTCTTCAATTTATAAATATCTAAACGTCTAGAAGAACAAGTGTAAACCCTAACTTTCACATCAACGAAAAATAAATCTTTTGTTGGGAAACTCTTACAGCGCATCTTGAATGGCGTGAATCTTTACCAACTTGGTAAAGATTCAATTCAATTAAACAAACAAATAACTAATGCAATGAGGGGTTATAGTTTGAACTCAACAATTCAATAACAATTCACGGCATTAACCATGGAAACACTTAAAAATGATTGTTTTGAACTCTAGGTATATAAAGTCAATGATTTTTTTTTAACATTATTTAGTTTCTATAATAAATGTTTATTTTTTATTATATATTATATGGAATGGCGAATGCTTATGTATTACATTATTTTTTCCCTTGTTTTGCAACAGACATAATTTATTGTGATTAGTTAACTATCACAATAATTCAAAATGTATGAACCATGGAAACACTTATAAATCATTGTGTTAGCACCGGAATTGAACCAAAGGTTGCGGAAGGGCTCGCTTCCGGGTAACGGCAAAACTGCTTTTGAAGAGAGAACTGGCCTTCTGCTCTTCCGAGAGGGATCTCTCACTGAATGTATGACAATGCTAGATATATATATACAAATGGACATTGCTCAGTTTAACGAGCTCAGTATCCTTCAGGCCTATTTGGGACATTGCTTTGGAGAGGGAGCTGGTGTCTACTCCTTCAGTCCTACCTGTGGACTGAATTGCCTTCTCTATATTCATGCTCTGAAGCTCACTTTCCTTAGCTATCAGTCTAGATTTTAATTCTTCCTCGCTATTCCTCAGGAGCTCGATATTTGCTTCCCATTGCCTCCCCTTTTCTTCAAGATTCAATAGCTTAGCCTGGCTATCAGTAAGCCTGGAATTCAGAGCCTCTTTTTCCTTTTCGAAGTCAACCAATTCATCTGCTTGAGCAAGATGGGAGCCGAGGATTTTTAACTTCTTTTTCAAAGCCTGTATCTCTTTATCTTTGTCATCGAGCAATTTCTAGACCACACTCCCTTTCTCCCTAGTTCCCTCCATTTGTATAGATTCCTTCTGTAAATTGTTGATTTGGGCTTTAAGTGCTTTGATTTCCACCTTCGACTTCCTTAAAAGATTAGAAGTCCTCGCCTTACTCTCCTCTGAATTGGACAATTGTATAACAACTTTAAGCAGTCTGGTATTCAGTATGTCTCCAATCTCTTTGTTCAGGTGTATGATGTCAGAAGTGGGAACTTTAGAGAGGCTTACATTGACCTTGGACACCTTATTCCCTACTATCAAGGCTAAGCTGAGGGTATCAGTGGCATGATCCCGTACAGTTTTTAGTGCCACGTTCGGCTGAGGCAGATGCACGGCTTCTCTGTATAGTTCTGTTGTTTCCTCGAAGGTTTTGTTAGCTCTATCTCTGTAAGGCCTCAACCATTCTTCTTTGGATGCAAACTCGCTCGAAGTCTACCCTTCGAATACGTATTCCTATATCTACAATTTGGCTGCTTCAGGCTCCACTTGCTGCTGTACCTTTACTACATTCTTCTTTTTCGCATGTCCCTTCTACACCAATTGATGTCTAGGCTCTATTTTCTGCTTCTTGGGGGTGCTGGTAGTGTCCACTTCGTCGGTGTCCATGGGCTGTGTACTCCCCCTTTTCATCAAACTCACTGAATAACTGACCAATGATGAATATCCCCCTGCGATTGCAACTACAGCAGCCAACTCCTTTTGGAGGGAAACTGCTCCAGGCAGCTGCGAGCCCGTGTCCTACTCGGCGCTGGTATCTATTGGGGCAAGATTAGGGAAATCATCCCAATTCGCTTTTTCTCTGAGTCTAGGCACCTCCATGTGCTCAAAGGGCCAGCATTTGAGAGTTGTTTTTCTCTTGGAGATAACCTGGTGAGGATCATCATTTATTGCCTGGTCTTGGGGAAATTCCATGCCTCTAAGTGAATTGGAGACCAGGGTCAGTGCAACCCTGTTTCTGACTGTGTATGGTCCTAATTTCCAAGGAAAAACCAAATTCAAACACTTCTTGAAGCTCAAGAAGTGTTCCCTTTGACCATAATTTTTTGTCGGATTAATTCCAAGCAAAAAATCCTGGGTGTTAAGAAAGCGGACAAGATGTACGGCGGATGTACGAAGCCATATAGTCTTATGGTGGTCCCAAAATCTGAGAGGAACCAATCCCCTATCATCTTTCTTTTCGACAATTGCAGCATTTGCCTCATCTCCGGCAACACCGTTGGCAACCTCTCCTAAAAGAAAACTTCATATATTTCAGCCATCAATTGGTTCATGAATTTACAGTAATCAGTGGCCATTTCAACAATGATGGCCAACTCTGGTACCTGGAAGTCTTCCTCATTGTAGGATATGAACATCCTCAACAAAAAGGATTGGAACCTGAATGTTCTGGCGTCGTAGAAGTTTGTTAACTGAGAATGAATGTTCTCGGCTAAGAACTCATCAAACTTAAGGCGACAAGACTGACTTGACTATCTAGGCAATTCGGGTTCGATTGGGCAAGTATATAAGACAAATAAAAGACTCAACAATGAATCTGGGACATACACATCGGTATTTATACCTAGGAATTGACTGGCTAGGGATATGCACCACTGAGTTTCTTCGTTGAACCGACTGAGGTCAATGGGGTAGGACAGGTCAATGGGTCCACTATCAAGCTTAGAACAGTTCTTCAAGAAGGCTTCTTTAATTTCATCAGTAGACTCTCTAAAATAGTGTATAATGTCTTCTTCCCGATAGTCTTGGGATAAATCGATGAATGGGTCGAGGATATCAAGGGTTTTGCGGATGACGGAGGCTCAAACAGGGAAAAGGATTTTGGACTTAGACTTATTCATGATAACTCCTTCGGTGGCAGAGAAATTATTTTCGTACCACTCAAAAAACTCAGGGCACTGGGGGGTTGGGTCAATAGAGAAGAAATGAAAGAAAGACTTAAAAACACCACAGGTATCCCTACCTCGGTTCTTACGATCTTCCAATTTTCCCCTGGCGGTTTCAATAGTTTCTCCCATCAGGATGGTATCACAAACATCAGAGTTCGCATCTAACAAGTGTTCCTCTATATTTCGACCTGATACCTCTGGTTCTATCTCATCTCTCCCCTCCGTCACCCCCATTGAGACAATTTTTCAAATAATACTAAGGGAGTAATCAAGGGCCTACCTTGTCCTGCAACGTGGTCCCCTGGCTAGTCCGGGCTGGCGCTCTGTTCATATCTTGGATATTTGACAGCTTCAAGGGTTCAGAAAAGACAAATCTTTGTAGCTTTGCATGGGCCTCTTTATAGTTTTTTATACAATATAACCCTCGCGCATTTCCCGGGAGGCTCACACCGTAGATTCACCTTCCGCGATCTCAGGCTGTAGATATATGGGGTTCCCATTTCTACACGTGTTCTTATTCTGTGTGTACGCAGCTTGGCCATTGATCGGGATCAGCTCCCTTCACGACCGTCGATCTGAGCGGACCCCACCCTTTTTCGCATGGTGAAGTTTTGTTTCCTCCCTTTCTACTCCAGATCGCGAAATGAATTATAGCCACCGATTTTCCTTTGCCCATATGAGCACCTTTGATCAAAACGGCCTGCAATACTTTTCGCAATCCGTATTTTCATCTTTTTCCTCGTAATTTTGGGCTACGAAATGACTCTCGACCGTAGATATTAGTGGGGTCTACTCCTGATTTTTGGATGTGTCCTAGCTTTAAACCATTTCGCAAGGCTGAAGAGTGGTCTTTGGTTGAGCAAGTTCGCCGTGCGAAATGATCTGATGTCGTTGATCTGCCCTCTGATCACCTTCAGCTGTCGATCGAGACTTTTCTTTAATGCGTCCAACACTCCTTCTCAACTCTAATTTCCTGATCCTCAGACTATCCTACTTCTGAGCCTTACCCTGTGCACGCCATCAGCTCCTTCTGCTGCCTACTTGACACTTCTCGACGGGGCCAAAGAACACAAGGAACACCCATGCCCAAATTTTAATTGGGTGTTAACAACCGGCTCCACGAGGGATGCTATCCTCCCAGTGAGGTAGCAAAGAACCCCCGTAGACCAGGTACCTCAACCATTGAAAATATTATATCACCTAATTGTCTGAAACAAAAACAAACTTTAAAAGGATGGTTACCTCTTCTGATCTTAAGGCCTTCTCTGCGGGCTTCAAATCTTCTGATTCACCACCTGTACTGATTGAAAAATGAAATGTATTTACAGTATGGTATGTGGGACCTAGTCCCCTCATTCCAAGTAATGCTTCAGGAACCTCCCATTCACTGTGCCTCCTTCATACTGCGACCCATTCGAATATTTTAAAATGAAAGCATTATCTCCTCTGTGAGCCACAATAAGGTAAGGACCTACCCATAAATGGTCAAACTTCCCGTGTTTCCCTTTATCTTCATGGGGGGCGTCCCATTTCAACACCAAGTCATCGACTTGGAAAACATCCTCCTTTATTTTTCTGTCGAAGGTATTCTTCATCTTCTCCTGGTGTATTTGGAACTTATCATAAGCCTTATCCCTTACTTCATTAAGCTCAATGATCTGGTTGATCCTTCTTTGAATGGGATTCGTCTCGTCTAACGGATCTCACAATAATTTCATGACTGGGATGCCTAGAGAGGAGGGGAACACTACCTCGGCCCCATATATCAACTGGAAAGGTGACATGCGGATGGCCCTTTTGGTGTTGATTCTGTCAGCCCACAAAGCATATTTCAATTTGGTGTGCCAAGCTTTCTTATTGTCCTCTAATAGCTTCTTAATAATCCTCTCCAGGCTCTAAGTTAGAGGACTCAGCTAACCCATTACCCTGTGGGTAATAAGCCGTAGAGTGATTCAGGATTATATGGTATTTATGGAAGAAATTGATCATCTTCTTGGACTTAAATGCAAGGGAATTGTCAGTCACAATTTGCTTTGGGCAGCTGAACCTCGCCAAGATATTATTTTCTATGAAATTCATTATCACTTCTTCTGTAGCCCTTCGGGAGGGTATGGCTTCGATCCACTTTGTGAAGTAATCAGTGGCAGTCAGAATCCACTTGTGTTGTCCAGAAGAGTTTGGCTTTATCTCACCGATGAAGTCTAACCCCCATTGCTGAAATGGAGCCTCCACAGCTATAGGGTTGAGGGGGAGAGACACCACCTTCCTTCTTCCTTCAAAGATTTTACACTGGTAACACCTCGTCATTTCCTTATAAACGTCTGAGAACAACAAGGACCAGTAAAATCCTGCCCTCAGGATCTTGTTTGTGGTGACTTTCCAGGAATGATTCCCCCCACAGTCCCCTTCATGGAACTCCTTTTCCATGCATCGAGCTTCGTCCTCCAGAAGACAATTCAGCAATATCCCCCAGGGTCCTTCCAATAGAGGTACTATTCTATGATGCAAAATTTCGCAGCTTTCAATTTTATGGATCTAGCTCGGGTTTTGCTTAGACCAGCAGGAGGTTGTAAATTATGCAATACAAAAAAAATGTCAGTATACCAAGGGGACGTAGAGAAAGCTGGCTTCACCTACACCTCGACCTCCTCTGGACCGAACTGACAGGAAAGAAAATTCAGCTACAAAGAGTCACAATGGGAGTCTGTCATCATTTTAGCCAATCCTTGCCCTTTGACCAACTTCGTGGGCTTGATTTCTATGTCATACTCTAGCAGCACCGCAACCCACTTGGCTCTCTTTCCTTCAGGGTTAGGTTGTGTAAGGATGCTCTTCACCACGCTGCATGGTACAAAGGTGATGATGTGGGAATGGAGGAGATAGATCCTGAAATCCTTCAAGGCTTTGACCAAGGTGTATGCTTGTTTTTCCATTATGCTATATCTTAATTCTCCGTCTCTCAATATCTTACTGAAGAATGCTATAGGCTGTTCTTCACCCTGATCATTCTTTTGTAGCAATAATGTCGCTATGGTGTGTTCTGAAGCATAAGAGAATAAAATAAAATCCTTTTCAAAATCAGGGCTGATTAACACAGGAGCTTCTAAAATGGCCTATTTTATACCTTTGAAAGCTTTCTTGGCTCCGACCGTCCATTTAATTTCACGATCCTTCCTTAGCATGTCAGTGATGTCCATCGGGATTTCGGCAAAGCTAGAAATGAATCTTCTCAAGAAGTTGACCTGACCGAGGAAGAATTGGACTTCTTTCTTGCTCTTTGGTTCTTCAACCTTCAAGATGCCCTTTACCCTGTCTGGATCGATCCTGATCGCTTCCTTTGAGATGATGTGCCCAAGCAACTTCCCTTCCTCCAAAGCGAAATTTGACTTCCTGGGGTTCAAGGAAATGCCATACCTTCTGCATTTGATGAAAACTTTTTCCAAGTGCCTGATATGATCTTTAGCCCACCTAGAGTACACAGTAATGTCGTCCATCTATATCACCACAATTTTTTCTTTCTCTTTTGCAAAAGCGATATCCATGGCGCGTTGGAATGTTTCTCTAGCATTCATCAACCCAAATGGAATCTTTGCGTACATGAAGGTACCCCAAGGTGTGGTGA
Source organism: Pseudotsuga menziesii (assembly GCA_001517045.1). Classification (NCBI taxonomy): domain Eukaryota; kingdom Viridiplantae; phylum Streptophyta; class Pinopsida; order Pinales; family Pinaceae; genus Pseudotsuga; species Pseudotsuga menziesii. The sequence goes on from LPNX010418875.1 coordinate 142,172, forward strand.
AAGAGGTTTTTTCTTGGTCTTCAGGTAACACCTTCACCTGGTTGTACCCAGAAAACCCGTCCATCGTGGATATCCTTTATGAGCCTACCACTTGCTGCATGATTTGGTCCATTATGGGCAAAGGGTAATTATCTTTCAAAGAGACCTTGTTCAAATTCCTGAAATCCACACATAGCCGTATTTCCCCATTATTTTTTCGTACAGGAACCAAATTGGCCACCCATTTGGAAAATCTTAGAGTCACTATTATCTTTGCATCGAACAACCTTTTCACTTCCTTTTCAATGATAGGCACTAGCTTTGGATTGATCCTCCGGAGTTTTTTCCTGAAAGGTTTTTCTCCGGGTTTGATTGGAATGGTGTGCTGGATGATGGAGGTGTCATATTCTTTGAGATCTTCATAAATCCATGCAAACACATCCGTGTACTTCTTCATCAGCTTCATGTAGCCGTCTTTCTCCACAACAGGTAGCCTCTTAGACAACTTTATAATCTTTGGGTCTTCTTCAGTGCTGATATTTATATCTTCGACAACGTCTGTGGTGGGTTCTACTTTAGGCTCTTTGGCTACATCATTCTGGTCAAAAAGAGACTCTAAGGGTATTATGCCCCTAGGCATATGATTGGTTTTCAACTGGACGATATCCTTGCCTCCCAAGGAGTCTTTTAGTTTCCCCCTATTTAGGGCTTCTTCTCCTTCCCTTTCGACGTCTGGGAGGTTTTCGGGGTTGGAGCCACCTTCATCAATGTGAGTATTCACAAACTCACCAGACATCTCCAAAAATATTTTGATTTGCATATCATCTTCGAAGACCTGCCAATGTTTGGTGTTATCTGGTATGGAAGGTCTATTCACAATCTCCACCTTATATTTCTTCTTTCGTGTCACTGGAGCTTCAAATCTCCCTACTGCAGTTGCCAGAGAATTTAACACCATGTTCTTGTCTCTGGGAATCACTTGGACTGTGTGTTCGGTGAAGAAATTCTTGAAAATATCCCACACTTTGTTCCGGTAGGTTCTCATTCTCGGATGTTTAGTCTGATAGACATCATTCACTTGATTTACCACAAGCTCTAAGTCTCCAAAAATCTGGACCCTTTTCACGCCTACATCCTTCAGCGCATGTAAGCCTAGCAACAAGGCCTCATACTCTGCTACATTGTTTGAGCATTCAAAAATTAACTTGTAAGAGTGAGCTTTGGTATCTTTAATGGGGGAGATAATATACACACCTGCGCCAGCACTAGATTTGGACACAGAGCCGTCGAAATACATTTTCCATAGTCCTTCATCTTTCTGACTTCCTTCCTCGGCCCCTAGCTCGTTGGCCCTTGTTTCATCTTTGTGTGGCCCACCAATATTGGAGTCGCAAGGAAGCACATCGTTGAAGAAAATAGAGGACCCCAAGTTTGTGTCAACGGCATAGACGTGATGGATGTCGGGCTGAGCTTGACTACTCACTATGTAAGGCAACCTCTTCTCTCTGTATAACCTCTTTCTTTCATTCCAAACATGAATGATAGCATAAGTCATGTCCATTTGCAAGCTGCCCTTCAGCTTCGAAGTCCAAGATCTTGACAACAGAATACCAAAATTGGGGGGAATGTGGACCACGACGACGTCCATGACCACAACCTTAGAGGGGAGTTTATTTAAAGAAACCACCATATCTTTGATTAGTCCCAGACACTTGACCCTTTTAGAGTCAAAGGAATACAAGTATTTGTAGGGCCTGGTAATATCCAACCCCAAGCTTTCCACCACTCCTTTAGACATCAAATTGTGTGAGGCTCCTGAATCCAGCATGGCATTGTGTAACACCATATCATGCACGTTCAAGCTCATGTAAAAGGGGGGCACCTCCTCATCTTCGTTGTCCACGCCGTCGATCTTAGACCCTAGAACAATGGTGGTATTGTCTTCAGTCAGCTCCAAGATATCGGGGTGAGCTTCCCCTTGATTCACAATCATATGCATGATAGTATCTCTGTATTCCTGATTCCTCAACAATTCGTTAAAAGGAATCGAGATCTTCAGTTTAGCTAGCTCGTTTTGGAGGTCAACTGCGGGGAAGGTCCTGATCGGCTCTACGGGCGCCACTGGTTCCAATATTTTTGCATTAATGCTTTCTTTTCCTGCATTTATAGGTGCCATCGGGCCTTTCTACTTGTCATTTTCTTTCCCTGGACTGGCATGACTACTAGAAGTCTGATCTGGGCTTAACCCTCCTTTAGATACAGCGGTGTCACCAGTAGAGTCGCCACCTTTCTTCTGTATGGCCACGTCCCTATTTCTCAGTTTGATCTTCCTGATGTTGTCTATAGCATGCATATACCCTTTATGATATTGCTCTAATTCCTCGGTCAGGGTCTTTCCATCTACTTGAGCGAACATATCATGTTCCTCTTCTGTCAAGTAAATCTCAGAGTCCAAGTTGCCAAAATGATGGATGTGATCTTTGGTGGACTCAGCCTCATCTTCAACAGCCACATAGTTTTCAGGGAAAGGAGGCCTGATCGGCTACTCTTCAGGGTTTCTCGGATTCCTCACATCCCTTGGTATATTGGGTTGGAGTGGGGGAGGGACCGTCTGCCTGAAATTTGGATTCCTTATTTGAGGCTCGTTTGGTTCCCGGTTCACCGGCCTGGCTTCTACCGTCAGCCTGTCCAGTGGTAAATATTTACAGCGCATCTTGAATGGCCTGAATCTTTACTAAATCTTTACCAACTTGGTAAATATTCAGTTCAATTAAACAAATAAATAAATAATGCAATGAGGGGTTATAGTTTGAACTCTTAAACCCCTTTATGGGGGTAATCATATATTATTTTGCAAGCTATAATTAAAAACATTGAATTTCGCATTATGAATTTCATCATCCTCATTCTAATCACAATGAACATACGTTGACTTGGTACATTAATAATATATTATGCAACATTCTTGCTAGGTTCCATTATGAATTTCTAATGATAT
>LPNX010418875.1:146583-171171 GCA_001517045.1 Pseudotsuga menziesii
ATAGCCAAGGATACCCAAAACATAGCCAAGCCAACACAGTTGGGTTTATCAGGCCATCCGGGAGTTGGGAAAGGCTAAATGCTAAGCTGGTGAGCTCAACACAGAGCTAGGAACACCTACACCAGAACTAGCCTGACTTCTAAGACACCCACACACACCCAACATAAGGAATCAGTCCCTAAGGCCCTGCATTCCCTTCCAGTGCTATTCAGGGGTTGTGGAGAAGAAAGCCAGCTCTCTAGCTCTGTCTGTGTGGTTTCCAGCCACCAGGTTTATCAAGCAAACCAAGCCAACATCCCTACTCCCTACACAGTCCGAAGACCAACCATTGCACGCAAGCAATTAATCAGCTGTCATAGCTTAAATAGGGAAAACAAATTCCCGGGTCATTCTTGGCCTTATCGTGGCCAAAACGAATCCCAGCGAATTACAACAGTCCCAAATGTAACAGCAACACTACCAACAAACATGGGGAAAACAACAGTCCCAAATGTAATCAGTGAGCACGGCTCACAACATGGGAAAATGACTCCAAACAGTCTGTGCGTGAGGGAAAAACTTGCACCAGACTCCAAAATACAGAGGACAACACACATGCACAAGCCACAAATTAGTGGGGTAAACTTACACACAGTCCCTGGACGTGAAAATGGCTATCCATAGGAGGAAATCGTGGGTGATAATGCCAAGTGGCTCCCAGCTTGATGTGTGAGTAGCACAGCGCAGAACTCACAAATCAGCCTGTGAGGAATGGATACGGCCACACCATCCACAAATCCGTGGAGGAAGAACTGCGAGGCAAAACCGGAAAGCTCTTGTGCGTGGAGGTGAACAGACAGTGCAAGAATGGCGTCCCTCTAATGCGTGGGAAAAACCTGACTCCCGTGAGGCATGAACAAACAATGGAGATCGCGCGAGTAGGGAGTGCAGTCGTGAGTTTTTCTGGAGTGATGGTGGCAGTTTTCTTTTGCCATGGTGAAGTCAACTATGGGTGGAGTGTGCGTGTAGGCATGGACTGACAGTCCTGCCACCCCACTCCTAAAACAATAACTGCCTCAACCACCAGCAACAATTCTCAATGGAGGTGGTTGGGTAAGGTAAAGGAAGATGACACATGGGTTTTTCCTCAAGACTCAAGGTTTGACAATTTCCCCCACACCCTTATCCTTGTGAAAATAATGCCCCTTCTCAATTTAGTTGCTGCGATCGTAGCTGGCCGGGTTCATTAATTAAATATGCATATGTACATGATGACAAAGCTTAGTATCTATGTCACATGCCCCGATATACCATCGGTGACAAATTTAAATCCGAAACATAGCATAACCAATCAATGGTGGGGCCTTGGCCTTTAGCTCTGCACCATGATCATTACAATCTATACATCATATACATCTAATGCAACAGGGTCAAAAACAGGGTGTTACATTCCCCTCCCCCTTCAATAGCACTGTCCTCAGTGCTTACAAAATTGAACAAAATGCTACACTAGTATCGCCTCAGTGTTCCACAACATTGAACAAAAATGGATGTGCCAATCACATGGCATCCTCCAGCTCCCATTTAGCCTCTTCAGGTCCGTAGTGCTCCCATTGCACCTTTACCTGACCTATGGCTCGGTTCCGGAGCATTGTGACCTTCCTGTCAAGGATGCGCATTGGCTCGATTCGGAACTCTCCCTCGGGTTCCACCTGAATCACATCCCAATTTATCACATGGTTAGGATCATGTACATATTTCTTAAGCAAAGAAACATGAAAAACATTATGAGCTCTAGTGCTAGCAAGAAATGCAAGTCTATATGCAACTGGTCCTATTCTTTCAAGCACTTCAAACGGTCCACAATATCTAGGTGACAACTTGGCACAACTTCCAAGCTTCAAGGAACTCTTCCTTGCCCTCACTCTGAGGTAAACATGATCCCCAACACTGAACTCCCTGTTCACCCTATGCTTATCTGCATAGCTTTTCTGTCTGTCCTGTGTTGCTTTCAGCTTCTGCTTGATCTTTACAACCTCTTGCTCCATTTCCTTGAGCAATTCTAGTCCAAGCACAATCCTGTTCACCGGATTGTCCCAAGTCACTGGTGTCCTACACCTTCTTCCATACAAAGCTTCATACGGACTCATCCCCAAGGATGCCTGCTGTCCATTGTTATAAGCAAACTCCACCAAGTGCAAGTAATCTTCCCACTTGGTTGGTTTGTCCATAACATACATGCGAAGCATATCTTCAAGCACCTGATTAACTCTTTCTGTCTAACCATCTGTCTGAGGATGGTATGCGGTGCTGAAGTTAAGCTTTGTACCCAAATCTGCAAACAACCCCTTCCAAAAGTTGGAATTGAACTTGACATCTCTGTCAGAGACTATTGCCTTCGACAATCCATGCAATTTGAATATCTCCTTCATGAATATCTTTGCAATGTCATCAGTCTTATGAGTAGACTTGACCGGTATAAAGTGTGCTACCTTTGTCAACTTTTCCACCACAACCATGATGGAATCATGTTGTCTCCAAGTCATCGGCAATCCTGTAATAAAATCCATGGAAATAACTTCCCATTTCCATTCCGGAACTGGAAAAGGTTGCAACAAACCTGCTGGATGTTGATGCTCAACCTTTACCTGCTGACATTTCATACACCTGGAAATGTACTCAGCCATATCCCTTTTCATTCCTGGCCAAAAGTACTGCTTTCTAGCTGTAGCAATCGTCTTCTGATATCCTAGGTGACCAGAATACGGCGCTTGATGGATTTCATCCATAACAACTCTCCTCAGATCTGCTACATTTGGAATATAAATTCTACCTTTATAAGTGAGAAGTCCATCCTCTTCCAATTTATATCCCTCATACCTCTTCTCAAGACTTTGCTGCTGCAATTTGTCTTTTACTTGCTCATACAATTCATCTTCAACAGCATGACTAACAATCTGCTGCCTCAAATCTGATTGGAAAATACTAAGAGATGCCACATGCATTTCCTGCATCTTCCTATTGAGTGCATCAGCTACCTTATTCTCTTTTCCCTTTATGTGCTTGATTTCAAAATCAAACTCACATAAAAATTCCAGCCATCTTGCTTGCCTAGCATTCAGAGTAGGCTAATCAAACAAATACTTCAGTCCACAATGATCCGTTCTAGGCTCAAATCTTCTGCCCATCAAGTAATGTCTCCACGTCTTGAGAGCATGTACTATGGTTGCAAGCTCTAGATCATGAGTGGCATAGTTCTTTTCATGTTCCTTTAGCTTTCTTGACTCATAACATATCACATGGTTGTCCTGCATAAGGACTCCTCCAAGCCCTTGTCCGCATGCATCGGTACACACCACAAAGTCTTTCTCTGGATCTGCAACCTTCAATACTGGTGCACTGGTGAGAATATCCTTCAACCTTTGGAAACTTTCTTCACAACTCGATGTCCATTCGAACTTCATCCCCTTCTTTTGCAAAGAAGTGATGGCATGTACAACTTTGGAGAATCCCTCAATGAATCTCCTGTAGTATCCTGCAAGTCCCATAAAAGATCTTACATCTGTCACATTTCTTGGAGTAGGCCAATTCATAATGGCTTCAATCTTTTCAGGGTCCACAGATATACCCTCCTTTGAGATAATGTGCCCCAAATACTGAATTCTATCTCTATAGAAGTCACACTTGCTTAGTTTCACATACAACTGATGCTCCCTAAGCAATTCCAATGTCAATCTCAAATGCTCTTCATGCTCTTCCTCATTCTTAGAATAAACAAGAATGTCATCAAGGAAAACAAGAACAAACTTGTCCAAATACCTGCTGAAGACACTATTCATAAGGCACATAAATGTAGCTGGTGCATTTGTGAGACCAAATGGTACCACTACAAACTCATAATGCCCATACCTTGTCCTAAAGGTTGTCTTATGAATGTCTTCATCCTTGATTCTCACCTGATTGTAACCAGACCTCAAGTCAATCTTGGAAAATACCTTTGCTCCTCTCATTTGATCAAAGAGGTCATCAATCCTAGGAAAAAGATATTTATTCTTCACAGTAACCTTGTTCAACTGTCTATAATCAATGCATAACCTGAGTGTACCATCTTTTTTCTTTACAAATAGAACTGGTGCTCCCCAAGGAGACACACTCGGCCGGATATACTTCTTTTCCAACAACTCTTGCAGTTGCATCTTCAATTCTAGCATCTCCGGTGTACTCATCCTGTAGGGTGCCTTGGACACTGGTGCTGCTCCTGGTACAAGTTCAATTATGAAATCAATGTCCCTCTTTGGAGGAAGCCCTGGAATCTCACCAGGAAACACATCCTTGAATTCCTGTAACACTTGATAGTCCTCCAACCTAGGAGTTTTATCTCCCGTTTCCTCCAAAATATGAGCTGCATACAACTGGAAACCCTTCCTACAGAACTTCTTTAACTGCATTGCTGAAACCTGCCTTACTGAAATCACCTTTGGAATTCCTTTCACAACTACTAGATTCCCTTCTTCATTCATGCATTCGAAAGTCTTATTGTAACAATCAAACTTCACCCTGTGAGCTTCTAGCCAATCCATTCCAATGAGAACATCATAGGAACCAAGCGGTAGAACATTCAGATCTACACAAGTGACCAATCCATTCATAACCAATGGACATTTCTCTACCACGTCACTGACCTTTCTCTTAGTTCCAGTGGCTAGCTGAACTAACCAAGACTTCCTATGCTTTAGTTTCTTAAAAGCACAAATCTCCACTACTCTAGGAGTAATGTTACTGTGCGTAGAACCAGGGTCAATCAAAATAGAAACAGATTGCTCAACAATCTTACCTACTACTTCAACCACAACTGACTGGTGATCTGCCTGGCGGTCCTCCAGTGCTGCATAAATCCTAGTGATTGCCCTTGCTACTTGACCCACTGTTTCTGCTTCTTGAACGTTATAAGCTGGTCTTGCACTCTCATTCTCGAGTGGACAATTCCTGCGCATGTGGGGTCCTCCACATTTCCAACATTGGAGTGGTCCTCTGTCCTGTTGTGGATCTTTAGGCTTTTCTCCTATCACTCCAACTGGCTTACTCGCATCTTGAGATGGCTGCTTTTGTTGATTCGTGAAGCTAGAAGGCTTGAAACCTTTCTTTCTTTGGTCAAACTTCTCATTCTTCTTGTCCTTCCATGCCTTATGAAAATCAGGTTTACCTTTGCTTTGCTCATAGCAATACTTAGCCTTCCTTATTGCTTCTTCAAGAGTTCTAGGTTCATAAAACTCAATTCTATCTTTTTAAGACTGAGGTAATCCACTCAGAAAACGCTAGACCTTCACTTTTTCATCTCTGATGTACCTGACATACCTCAATAGCTCCAAAAAATTATTTGCATATTCTTCCATGGTTCGCTGTCCCAATCTCATCTCATGAAACTCCTTAATCTTTTCATCATAATACCTTTCAGAGAGGTATTTCTACTTGAAATACTTTTTGAACTGCTTCCACTTGAGTCTCCTTTCACTGATCCTCTTTACTTGCTTGAAGTGTTCCCACCAAATGGATGCTCTTCCATTCAGATTGAATATGGCAACTCTTGCCTTCATGTATCCTGAATAATCATGCACTCGAAAGTACTTCTTTATCCCAAGAAGCCAAGCTTCAGCCTCTTGTCTAGTCTTTACCTCACCATCAAACGTAGGAGGTTTAGCTTTCTTAAATTCGTCCCGAGAGCGATCCCTATGGTGTCTCTTTCTTTTTCTTTTATGAGGAGAAGAACTTGAATCCCCGCTGGATTCTTCAAAATCAGACGATCCACTAGAAGTTTTCCTCCTTCTCCTAGTACTGCTCTTACTGCCTTCTGGTCTTGTTGTACCTCGTCCAGAGTCTATCTTTCTATGTAAGTCTGTCAAACTCTGCAACATAGCAGCATTCAACTGATGCTGCTCTTCCTGTGCTTTGATCAGGCTTCTCATGGTAGCTGCAACATCTGACGGTGTCTCTTGGAATCTCCTTCCATTAGACTCATTGTCATCATTTCTATTACGGACATTTTCTCCCATGGCATCTTCTACTCGCTCATAAGAATCCCGAGCATCATACCCATCATGGGTTCTCATAACTGAAACACCTCTGGCTTTACCACAATGTTCTTCTCGGAGTACTGCTTTTCGAAGTTATCTAAAGTTCTACAAATGTGTTCTTAGCAAACTATTAGATGCATAATATTAATATAGATCAAAATTACTTACCTTTTCCTCTAGAAATTCATAAAACAACAATTATGCTAAACACAGAATTTTCTCTATTTCATATTCAGCCCTGTAATCCACTGAAAAACAGTCAAAATCTGCTGGGGAAATCCCACGAAAAACTCAAATTTTCCTTATGCCGAATCGACTCTCATTTCCACTACTGATTCGACATTTCGGAAGTCAAAACCACTAATTCCTCCGCTGTTCATCGGTAGTCGAATCTACTAACTTCTTCCATTGTATCGGCAGACCAAACAACTAAATTCTTCTGTTGTTCATCGGCTGTCGGAACAACTAAATTTTTCTGACGTTTCAGGCCGATCCTCCTCTGGCTTCCGACGCATCGGTAGACTGATCCTCTAATTTTCTCCGATGTGTCGGCAGCCCAATCTTCTAAATTTTTTTGACGTATCGGCAACCTGGAGTGGCCTATCATTCCAAAATGGCGGCCAACGATCCCCTTATAATTTCCACAGATCACAGTTTTGTCGGCAGTCGAAACGTCATCCCACTATGGCATCGGACTTTCAGTCCTCTAGGCGTGCGTGACGGCGGCAAACCAATCAACTATTTTCCGTCGATCCTTCTCTTTCCTATCAGCGAAAACTTCCCCTATCCATCATCGGTCATCCACTGTTTATCGCCGCCACCCGAGGTTACTGTTCATTGGAAATCGGAACAACTAAGCACTATCGTGTCGGCAATCGGATCTTATAACCCTTCGAAAGGTTAGTTCACTGAATAGCCGCAACGACGATACTCAATCGGCTAAGTATCATCGATCCAAACAACTATCTTTCGTCGATCACTGATGGTCTTCAACACTTAGGCAATTTTTTTCAAAATTTTTCTCTTCTCGACTTCTTTGTACGGAACATAACCTCCGTCGTCAGTCGGAACCACTAACTGCTATGTGTTGGCGAGTTAGTTCCATCAACAGCCGCAACGGCAGCCCACCATCCTCAATATTCTTCCGATCGGCCGCTATTTTCATTACCGTCGGACGCATAGTTGTTTAGCCATCCGCAAAGGCGGGCGCTCGAACAACTATTTTCTTCCGATGGACGTCGAACCACTTAGAAAATTTTTTAACTTTTCTTTACAGCGTTGGCGGTCAGAGGCCTTACCCATCGGACGCTTAGTCCTTTAGCCGTCCGCAACGGCAGATGCTTGATCAACTATTTTCTTCCGACTGACCTCCGTCGGGCGTGCTTCTGCCTAACGCTTCCGCTACATCAGAAGTTCGTTCCACTAATATCTTCTGATGATCCGACAGTTCAAAAACTCATACGAATTTTCCAGTCATAAACTGATTTCTGTCCCTGTATCTTCGTGGTCCATTCAGGCCCATGCTGCAACATGAGCTCTGATACCACGCTGTCACGTCCCCATCCCTCCGACAGGCGAAGAGGATGCGACGCCATGGCGTTAACCATCCGGGCTAAGAGCCTCATGAACATGTGAAAACCATAAAATGCTAAAACAGAATGCTGAAATAAAATAGTTTGAACTAAAACATGCATAGATGCCATTGTTTATCATACGCAGATGCAAACATTTATCATACGCAGTGGAAACACACACATTCATACAAGCATTCATTCAACATGTTCATCATGATCATTAACAGAAACTATGGTTGCAGAAGTAAAATGAGCAAGATCACTTATCTTATGAAGAAGTTGTCCCGCAACCCGCTACGTCGCTGCAACGTTCCACCCAACCATAGGCCAGTGTGCTCCTTAATCTCTCAGTAGCGCTGCCACCCCCGAGATGGGCATGATTCTCCAAGGAATAAGGGAACTAGCAGGCTTACACATAGCCAAGGATACCCAAAACATAGCCAAGCCAACACAGTTGGGTTTATCATGCCATCCGAGAGTTGGGAAAGGCTAAATGCTAAGCTGGTGAGCTCATCACAGAGCTAGGAACACCTACACCAGAACTAGCCTGGCTTATAAGACACCCACACACACCCAACACAAGGAATCAGTCCCTTCTTTGCTACACAGTCCCTCAGGCCCTGCATTCCCTTCCAGTGCTATTCAGGGGTTGTGGAGAAGAAAGCTAGCCCTCTAGCTCTGTCTGTGTGGTTTCTAGCCACCAGGTTTATCAAGCAAACCAAGCCAACATCCATGCTCCCTACACAGTCCGAAGGCCAACCATTGCACGCAGGCAATTAATCAGCTGTCACAGCTTAAATAGGGAAAACGAATTCCTGGGTCATTCTTGGCCCTATCGTGGCCAAAACGACTCCCAGCAAATTACAACAGTCCCAAACGTAACAACAACACTACCAACAAACGTGGGGAAAACAACAGTCCCAAACGTAATCAGTGAGCACGGCTCACAACATGGGAAAATGAATCCAAACAGTCTGTGCGTGAGGGAAAAACTTGCACCAGACTCCAAAATACAGAGGACAACACACATGCACAAGCCACAAATCAGTGGGGTAAACTTACACACAGTCCCTGGACGTGAAAATGGCTATCCATAGGAGGAAATCGTGGGTGATAGTTCCAAGCGGCTCCCAGCTTGCTATGTGAGTAGCACAGCGCAAAACTCACAAATTGGCCTGTGAGGAATGGATACGGCCACACCATCCGCAAATCCGTGGAGGAAGAACTGCGTGGCAAAACCGGAAAGCTCTTGTGCGTGGAGGTGAACATACAGTGCAAGAATGGCGTCTCTCTAATGCGTGGGAAAAACAGGACTCCCGTGAGGCATGAACAAACAATGGAGATTGCGCGAGTAGGGAGTGCAGTCGTGAGTTTTTCTGGAGTGATGGCGGCGGTTTTATTTTTCCATGGTGAAGTCAACTATGGGTGGAGTGTGCGTGTAGGCATGGACTGACAGTCCTGCCACCCCACTCCCAAAACAATAACTGCCTCAACCACCAGCAGCAATTCTCAATGGAGGTGGTTGGGTAAGACAAAGGAAGATGACACATGGGTTTTTCCTCAAGACTCAAGGTTTGACAATTTCCCCCACACCCTTATCCTTGTGAAAATCATGCCCCTTCTCAATTTAGTTGCTGGGATCGTAGTTGGCTGGGTTCATTAATTAAATATGCATATGTACATGATGACAAAGCTTAGTATCTATGCCGCATGCCCCGATATACCATTGGTGACAAATTTAAATTTGAAACATAGCATAACCAATCAATGGTGGGGCCTTGGCCTTTAGCTTCACACCATGATCATTACAATTTATACATCATATACATCTAATGCAATGGGGTCAAAACCGGGGTGTTACATCCTTATTAGATGAGGCCTCTAGTAGTTACAATCTTCAAAATAGGGTCGTTGTTGTCTTTGCAGCCCGAAAGGTGATAGCTAAACACATGATGAAGGAAACAGTGCAGGCCAAAATAGAGCTCATTGAGCACAAAATCCAAGAGGTCATCAAGCTGTCTAAACCTTTGACGAGTAAGGGGCTCCCCTTCTTCTAGGAAGAGATGGGTCTGTTACTGTCCCAGAAGGATTATAAAGAATTCCTAGTAAACTACCGATCGAATCACAACAAATTCAAAGATATGCAGCAAGCGTTGTTAGGGAAGACCATTTTTGACAAATTGGCCAATGATTTCGAGTTATGGTTTGACCTTAAGGCCATGTACTCCAAAGTCCCCAGGGCTTCATACTCAGAAGCGATGGAGCTCAAGGCGCAAGCTTATGACATGGCTATGACGCCTCTGCCCAGTTCTGATACGTGGAGAATCATCCACCAATATGGGTCAGTCAAGCTCCCACCACACTAATAGAAATAGCAGTGACAATGCACAAAATATTTTCCAGGTGTTGCTCGCTCACCCGAACGATCGTTTCTCTCAGAAGGGTCTGTACAGTCATCATCATCCAGATGGGAGTATGGGATATTCTTATGTCTTTTTCGTCCTGCGTTCCACATTTCACTGTCTGACCGTTTCATACAAGCCGCATCCAATATGCCACATAAGAGGCTGTTAGAAGATGTCTTTTTGTTGTAATCAATTTTGATTCCCGAACGTCGGTTTGGGAAATCCAAAATGCTATAAATATACCTCCCGAAGAAGGAGAATGGGTTTGAACCATTGTAATCTTTTGTTGTGTATGCTTTTCAAGAAATTTTTAATATAATCGCAGAGCCGAGATTGGCGTTTTTCACACAAGGATTCCTGTGTTGTTCGCACTTACAGTCTGTTATTTCTTTTCTTATGTGAATGTTATTCCAGTTTTCCTTTTCCATTCTATTTTTCTTTCATATCTAAGACTTAGGGTATAACAGCTCGGAATTCATACTTGCTATGCTCTGTCTGTTGTTTCAAGTATTCACCAAAGTTTCTTCCAAAGTTAATGTAGAATTCATTTCTCACAATGCTCTGCATTAATGGTTTGTTCATGTTCCTCCTTTTCACCAGAAAAATATGAATCGACTCCGATCGAACGGCTACCTTGCCCTTGTGATGAAAACGTTCGCATTTAAGTTCTGATTATCTTTGTTGTATATCTTGACTCCATCACCCAATTATGTTGTGTGTTGTTTCAACCAATTCTATAAGCGATTTATAGTTTCCATTTGTATATATATATATATGGAACTGTCATACATTTAGTGAGAGATCCCTCTCGGAAGAGCAGAAGGCCGGTTCTCTCTTCAAAAGTGGTTTTGCTGTTACAAGGAAGCAAGCCCTTCCGCAACCTTTGGTTCAATTCCAGTGCTAACACAATGATTTATAAGTGTTTCCATGGTTCATACATTTTGAATTATTTTTGAATTATTGTGATAGTTAACTAATCACAATAAATTATGTCTGTTGCAAAACAAGGGAAAAAATAATGTAATACACAAGCATTCGCCATTCCATATAATATATTAAAAAATAAACATTTATTATAGAATCTAAATAATGTTAAAAAGAAATCATTGACTTTATATACCTAGAGTTCAAAACAATCATTTTTAAGTGTTTCCATGGTTAATGATGTGAATTGTTATTGAATTGTTGTGATAGTCAACTAATCATAAAAAGTAGAAGCAATTCCATGATAAAATACCATGATAATGTAAATGTATTGTTTTAAATAATAAGAACAAGGCATTTATAAGAAAAAGGGATTTAATGAGATATTATAAACTAACGTAATAACAATATATCATTAGAAATTCATAATGGAACCTAGCAAGAATGTTGCATAATATATTATTAATGTACCAAGTCAACGTATGTTCATTGTGATTAGAATGAGGATGATGAAAGTCATAATGCAACATTCAATGTTTTTAATTATAGCTTGCAAAATAATATATGATTACCCCCATAAAGGGGTTTAAGAGTTCAAACTATAACCCCTCATTGCATTATTTATTTATTTGTTTAATTGAATTGAATCTTTACCAAGTTGGTAAAGATTCATGCCATTAAAGATGTGCTGTAAATCTTTATCGTCAGACAGGCTAACGGTAGAATGGATATCTGCTTCCCATTGCCTCCCCTTTTCTTCAAGCTTCAACAGCTTAGCTTGGCTGTCAGTAAGCCTGGAATTCAGAGCCTATTTTTCCTTTTCGAAGTCAGCTAATTCATCTGCTTGAGCAAGCTAGGAGCTGGGGATTTTTAACTTCTTTTTCAAAGCCTGTATCTCTTTATCTTTGTCATCGAGCAATTTCTGGACCACACTCCCTTTCTGCCCACCTCCCTCCATTTGTATAGCTTCCTTCTGTAAATTGTTGTTTTGGGCTTTAAGTGCTTTGATTTCCACCTTCGAAATACATGGCTGTTTTGACTTTATCATGGTACACATAACCTTAGAGAAATATTTATCATTGTACACAAAAGTATGACATTTGCATTGGTTTTTGTCTTAGTAAACTTATTAAATGTATTGTTTATTATTTAAAATAATACATTTACATTATTAATGGAATGTGGAATTGCTTGTATTATATCTTTATTTATTCAATTCAATTAAACAAATAAATAAATAATGCAATGAATATACATTTATACTAGTTTATTCATGCTCGTTAAATGTGCATTCATATTTCCATCTTGTTTCTTTTTTAAATGAATGCATTTATATTTATTCAAAATATTTACAAATAGTTTCAAACTTGATTTTTTGGTATCTATATCAAATAAATCTACGCTATTTAGTATCTCTCTCTCTCTCTCTCTCTCTCTCTCTATATATATATATATATATATATATATATATATATGATGTGTGTATTAAACTTTGAATTAATATTATAGGAAAGAGTTAAACTACGAAGCATTGTGTAAAATGATAAACATTATTGTTCATGCACATCAGATTTTAGAATTTGAAAGAAACATGACACTACCGCAACAAATCCAACCAAATTTTCCTAACGGTTTTGGGACTCAGAATTCCATATCTTCGCAACTATTCAATTTAGTACTAAATACAGCCAGAACAAGACAATAGTTAGAGAGAGCTTGGGAAGCATTAGCTCAACAGGAAAAACTTATTGACCAAACAAGAATGCAAGACAACAAAATTAATTATATATATATTCACTTTCATATTTATATTAGGCAATGTTTTTGTATGTGTTTTATTTTATCAAAATAATATGTACAAAGATTGATTTTGGCATATGTATTAGGCAAATGTTAAATTGATAAATTATGACATTTTGATATTCATGTTTGGTAATTTTTCCATGTAAGATTAAGACTACATGCTAATATATATATATATATATATATATATATGGTTAAGGCTTGACAATTCAATTTTTTAAATTTGCAATTTATGAATACGAATAATTGTTTTCGTTTTTATCACAATAACTAAATTCAGAATCGAAACATATTCATAAATTATAAATTTATGAATATGATTTGAGAGAGATGTTTTGTGATGTCACGAGTCAAGAGACATGTGCTAAACCAATTGGTAGGCCCCTCTTGCACATCCAATTTTGGATGTTAGACTGATAAAGGACATGTCAATGACCTCAACAATTATAACCATGAGAAAAAATGCAATTGATAGATAAGAATTTATTTCATGTAGATGTGGTCTAATGCCAGTAAATGAAGGAGATGTGCTAAACCACAAACAAAATTGGATGTAGGACTCAAATTCATAAAAGAATGATTCCTTCTTCCTTTTGAATTTATTTAATCTAAGAAATTTGAAATTTGTGTGCCTCTGATAACTGAATAGTTGAGGCCTCTCATTTAGCAATCGATTATTGGACGTTAGACACATATAATACATATCATTGAATTTGTCAATTGAAATTGTTGTTCATGATCTTTTACAAATATATTATATTAATGAAACATATTTTGTTTCCAGATTAACATTAGAGGAAATTTGGGGTCTAAAATGTGCCTTATAAGAAAACGCGCCAACAATAAATTTTGTGAGTTGGAATTCAGGAACCAATAGAATTTCAATAAAATGAGTCAACCATAATGGTTGAATTGACATATTTGTCATAAAAGAAAACTACTTTTTTTGTTCGTATTTTCGACATATCTCCCTGTGGTTTTACTCAAATTCTGAGCGGGAGAGATCATTGGATGCGGAAATTAATTCTGCATCCAACGAGTACCCACATTGCATACTTTTGATGGACCTCGCTACCCAAAAAGTAAGAAATACCTGAAAAAACGTGATGATGATGTCATCGTCATGTTTTTTCAAGTATTTCTTATTTTTTGGGTAGCGGGGTCCGTCAAAAGTATGCAGTGTGGGTACTCGTTGGATGCAGAATTAAATTCTGCATCCAACGAGCTCTCCCGCTCGAAATCTAAGTATAAACACAGGGATATATGTCGAAAATACTAACAAAAAAAGTAGTTTTTTAAATTCTTCATCCAAACATACTTTTGATGGACCTCGCTACCCAAAAAGTAAGAAATACCTGAAAAAACGTGATGATGATGTCATCGTCATGTTTTTTCAAGTATTTCTTATTTTTTGGGTAGCGGGGTCCGTCAAAAGTATGCAGTGTGGGTACTCGTTGGATGCAGAATTAAATTCTGCATCCAACGAGCTCTCCCGCTCGAAATCTAAGTATAAACACAGGGATATATGTCGAAAATACTAACAAAAAAAGTAGTTTTTTAAATTCTTCATCCAAAATTAATAACTATTATTTTTATTATTTTAACAACTATTTTATTATTTTAACTATTATTTTGTTATTTTCTTTAGGAGGCCCATTTTAGACCTCAAATTTCCTCTAATGTTAGTTTTATTGCATTATATTGTATTCTGTAACAACTATTTGGATTTTATAGTCATATATTTATGATCATTTTTTTTAATTGCAACTAAATCTACACATGGAATTCATATTCAAATTAGATTGCATCATAAGAACCAAATTCACAATCGTTACATATTCATAAATTATAAATTTATGAATATGATTTGAGAGAGTTGTGTTGTGAAGTTAGGAGTCAAGAGACATGTGCTGAACCAATTGGTGATGTCTCTCTTGCACATTTAATTTTGGATGTTAGATTGATAAAGGAAATGTCAGTGACCTCAACAATGCAATTGGTATATCACTTTTTTCTTTCATGTAAATGTTGTTTAATGTCAATAAATGAAGTTCAGCTCCATCTATGAAACGTATTAAAAACAAATTATTTACATTTTTTATGCTTTTGTTGATAATCATCCGTTTTTCATTTTTTTTTTTTATAGCTATGAATGGATCCTGCCATCTAGAGTTTATTGCCAATGGAGATATTGGAAATTATCCTTTTGTGGGTTCCTTTTCGGACTTTGATCCAGTTAGGATCAATTTCTAACCATTGCCATGAACTATTATGGAAACCAACATTTACAACTTCGTGGTTAAACAATCACATAACCAAAGTTGGGTTTTTAGTTGAAGTATGGAGACCATACCAAATCAAAATACTATATAAATTTATCAATTGTATAGGACATACATCTTTTTTGTGCGTTACCGGTCCAAAAAATTGATATTGAATTGATTGCACAGCTAGTTCAATTATTTTGTTATTGACGTTTTTCCCACTCAGGTCATAAAAAGTATTACATTATGAACCCAATCAGATGAAGTTTTTCATATATAGGTGTGATTGAAATATGAGTGTGTGGTTTCTTCACACTTATAAGCAACGCCGGTGATCACAAACACAGATGGATAGTTGTTCGTCATGAAGAGAATGAACATGGTTCAAAATTCTTTGTGCACAACAATGTGAATAGAGCTTGTGGAGAAATTGATGGAGCTGATTTCATCCCAATACCTCCCAAAGATGCAATGTTTTATAATAGAAAACTATATTGGCTTCATATGAGAGTCATTTCAGAGGAAGACGCTCTATATTCCTATACTATTTACTCACTTGACATTGGATTTAACAAATGGGATGGTCATTCAATTCATACAGGACACATCAAACGATCCATGTGTTTGAACATACATCAAAACCAATTGATATGTCTTGTAAACGATGGTATGGAAACTATATGGTCCATTAGTGAAATGGCATATTTGAGGCTTGATGCATGTCTAGTTCAAGAGGTGCATGAATTTTATATATTTGGAAGAGATTTAAGATGGAACCTTTTAGAAAATATGACATCCCATATAAATACACATTGTCCAATGTACCTTCCATTTCGAGTTGCGGGGATTTTTATTTTGATGTGCACGTATGGTCAAATTCCATTCATATATTGTGACCTCAACACTTGCAGGGTTACTCATGTAGGACCTGATGAAGGATCACTACTCCCGAGTCATCGATTGTCTATGCCAATAGATAACCAGTGCACCAATATTATAATGTCTAAAAAAAATTTCCCTCTCACTCCAAGCATGTAAGGATTCGACGATTTACTCGCTCTGCCTACAAATTGGCTTGAGTCGTCAGGGCGTTATGGAATGTATACAATATGCACAAAGATGTTTTCTTTTGCATCTTATGTGAATTTTGGTGATCTTTTTATATTATCTACCTCCATGTGATAATTATCTATATGTAAATTCAATCGCACCAAAAAATATGCAAAAGGGATGTTTTGTTTTTTGGATTGTATGTAAATTATTGCGATCTTCTTTATATCACGTAATTTTATCTTGTACTTCAATAATACAAATAATACGCAAAATATGTTTTTCTTACTGTAACATTTTGTAATTATACTTATACCTACCAAAAAAATAAAAAAACAAAGTGTATTTTATCACTTTTTTTAAATAAAGGAATATTTACATTCATCCCTGTGCTAACACATTCTTTTATGTTGTATTATAGAAATGGATATGGTCCTTGCGATTTGGAAATCATTGCCAATAGGCATACTTGAAATGATTTTACTTTGGTTTCCATTATCGATGATTATCTGTTTGAAAATGGTTTGCAAAGACTACGGTCATATGTTGTCTGATAACAATTTCATCTCACAATGGAAACACAATCAAACAAAAGAATATGGAGTTTTGGTTAATTTCGGCCCTTGTTCCAAACAACAATTCAATGGTCGTTACATTAACCAATTGCAAATTGTTCATATCTATCTATGTGACTCCTAAACAATAACTACAAAATCGAATCCACATGTGGCTCAATTGTTACATTTTCGTCAGCCAATATATTATTTCCAAAAAGAAACTACTACATCATCAATCCTTTCACACAGACTTTTACATTTATAGGGTCTCTTGGTCTTGGTGATTGGGGTTTCTTTACATTGTTGAGAAATGTTCAACAACAAAAATACCATTGGGAAGCTTTGAGACATGTTTACGCAGAATTTCAAGAAAAATATCTTATTTCTAACAATCTTCACATGTAGTGGAGACAAACATGTCCTCCAGATGGTGAATTTATGCATCCCAAAAATCCCATATTGCATAATGAAACAATGTTTTGGGTGCATAGTCATATATGATTTCCAAAGATAATCATATATGCATATACAAGTTATGTTGGATAGATGTTGAGAATAATAAATGGGGGTTCCAGTTTATTCCACACTCGAATTCAACAATATCAATTAGCCTAGCAAGTTATTGCAATGAACTTCTTTGTTTGATCAATGATGGGAGAACTATAGTGTGGTCTATAGAAGAAACAACCAATCAAATTTATTCAACAAATTCATCGAGAAGCAATGGATGGGTTGAAGATGGATTGCGATGGAGTTTCATGTCTAATTTGACCTCAGACATCAATACCAATTGCAATGGATATTTTCCTGTTGTAACAATTGATAAGTACATGCTCATGTGCAAATACGACCATCTTGATTTCGTCTTCTATGAATTCACTGATGCACATTCTAATGGTGTAAGTGGAGATAGAATGTTGGAGTCTACATATTCCAAACTTGACAATCCAACACAACTAAGTGTTGTTAAGCTTGTAAACAACATTTTGATCATTCTAAGTTTCCAAAACATGGATTCAATTTATGGTGTGTTTTCAATGGGATAATATAAACATATATGGAATGTTACTTGCATGTACCTTATGCAAATTACCGTCTCATGCTACTACTTCATTATCATATTTATTGGATCCATCTCTTTCCAACGGACTTTTTAAGAGTTTTGCCAGTTTACATTATCTTTGAAATAGAAATATATCATACATGCCATTTTTTTTAAAATGTCTTGGATAAAAAATATGAGTACAATATTAGTTTATATATTAGTGTTCTTGGAAAATAAAAATAGTATAAGATATTATTTGAATAAAGCTAAACACTTTTATGTTTTGGTTTCTTTTTTCTATACCTATAACATGCCTTCGTTCACTAATATGGTTTGACAATAGCTAATTTTTATATGTTCATGTAGATATGTCGTTAGAGAAAAATAATAATTGCATCAATGAGAAGAACTTGATGGAAACATCGTCTCACACAAAAAATGAATCCTCGCGAAAATACTATACAAAATAAGAAGATATTAACAGGAAACATCGTTTAATCTACAAATAGAATAATGAGAAAATCAGCAAACGAAGAAGAGAACGTCATGGTCATTCCTTTACAAATGTCATTGATTCTCAAGACGATCCCACTAAATTCCAAAGCATATAAAAAATAATGAGGAGATCAAATCATTGAAGTCAATTTATAGCATCGACGCCTACATATAGTGACAATTGTAATGAAATGTTGAATGAATTTATTGAACCATTCATAAATCATATTTCTTGCAAAAAAATTTCTAATCATGGCAAAAAGGTATAAGGATTACATGGCGTTGTATATATTTGAATAAGTATTTATGTGTACAATATAGATATACTCACATACATGTTCAATGTTTATATATCTACTTACAACAATTGTGTGAATCGATCATTTGTTGAGGGAAAGGAAGCTATGCACACAAATCAAAATGAAGCAGTACAAAATGATAACACAAATATAGCTAAAAGAAGCAGTGGAATAAGAACAATTTCTCTTTGCACAACAAAGGACACCAATTCCAAGTCTATTAGGAATGACTCATTCAATCACACAAACAATGCATTGTTAATGAATGAAGAACAAAAGTTTCAAAATCAACTCACAACCGATTTACCAATTTCCAGTTCAACAAGAACTATTTCTGCTGGAAAAACCAAGGTATCATTTCACCTATTGTAATATACCCATATAGCCACCTTTAAAAATATAATTAAAAAAAAATTGACATAACCTAATTACCATAAGTCATAAAACCTTTTTCATTATCTATCACACATTCAACACAAAAGAAAAACAAAGGACTATTTAAAAATAGCCTTCAAGGTTTTATCCAAACTCCTTTAACTGGTTTGGAACCAAATTTTTAAGTTTAAAATCTTTTCTGCAACATTCCTTTCGCAACAGACTTTTTTGCAATCCTTCTGCAACGGAAACTCCATAACATGCCTTCCGCAACAAGCCTTCCACAATGGAATTTTCCGCAACATGCCTTCCACAACTGACCTTTCCGCAATAGGCCTTCCGCAACGGACTCTCCTCAAGGGTCCTTCCGTAACTCCCCTTTCGCAATGCGGAATATGGTAAGTGCTTGGAACTCTACAAATTTCCCTTCCTCAATCCCTCTTCCACAATGTAGACTGCATATTGTGGAAGGTACTTATATTCATTACAAATTTCCTTTCTGCAGTTTCGCTTCCGCAATGCGGTTTTCAGATTGAGGAAAGTACTTAAGTCCTTTACAAATTTCCCTTCTGGAATGCGGATTGTGGAAGGTACTTAATTTTATTTACATAACTTCCTTCTGCATTTCCGCTTTCGCATTGTGGATTGCATAAGTACTTAACTTCTTTACATAATTTCCTTCTACATTTCCACTTCTGTATTGCGGATTGCAGAAGTACTTAACTTCTTTACATAATTTCCTTCCGCATTGCGGATGGCGGAAGTACTTAACTTCTTTTCATAAATTCCTTCCGCATTTTCGCTTTTGCATTGCGGATTGCGAACTGCGGAAGTAATTAACTTCTTTGCATAATTTACTTCCACATTCCCGCTTCCATTGCGGATTGTGAATTGTGAAAGTACTTAACTTCTCTGCATAATTTCCTTCCGCATTACGGATTCCGGAAGTACTTAACTTCGATGAAATGTTAACCTTCTATAAGCCATCTGTCCCATCATTTTAGTTTTTCTTAAGGCACGGATCATACTTGTTAGAATAATCAACCCATAGTTAGCTACCTTAGACATTAAAATAATCATTTTTGTCTTATTTGCCTAGTTTCATGATTCCACCTTATGCAAGTTGTCATCTACCTATCCATAGTGGTCAAAATTGCCTATTTTGACTCATGGAGCGCTTGGGAAACCTCAAGGAATCAAATCTGCTTTATTCCTGGCCTCCTAAGCATCCTTCTGCTTTTTCTACTTTATTGCCTGCTTTTTCAGTGCTTTAAGGCAATTGGGAAAGTTTGACTAGGTGAGGTTAACTAGTTTTTTGTCCTCCACATCCTCCACTCTTTTCTCCTATGAAAAGAATATATGAGTTGTCCTTCCATCACCTTTTAGCTTGCCTAAGTGCTTTTTCCAATTCGTGAGCTCCTTAGCTGATTTAGAAACTACTTTATGCACCTATGGGGGAATTGCTTAATTTTAGTAAGCCTGCTTTTGACTAGATTCGAATTGCCTCCTCATGCATTCAAATCCCTTATGTAATTATTTAATGCAGTAGCCTATGTTATTACAGGGTTGGCTATTGTACACTTATTCAATACAGTTTAGTGTTCAGCTCCATATTCAGTCTCTTTTGTGAGTGATTTTTCATGTACAATTGATGATTGTAGTGAGTGTAATTGTTCTATCACTGGGTTCAATTTCCACATGGTATCAGAGCCTCTGTAGATCAATTTATCTCCTTCCAATTTTTTTTGCAGGTTCGACATCATTGACTGGGAGCATTCTACAGACTGCCGGGACAATTTCTGAGCTATATATCAATCTTAGAAGATCATCTTGACTCCCTTAAACTTCTTTGAATGGAAAGCAGAGATGGAGATACTGTTGAGAGCGAAAGGCCTCTACAGAGTGACTATGGCAATAGAATCAGAGCCCAATGCAGCTGCAGAGAAGATAAAATGGCACAACAGGAGGGCTGAGGCCTATGGTCTCCTGTGTCTGAGCATATCCAGAGACCTCCTTTTCCATCTTGATGGATTGACATCACCGAATGAAGTATGGGAGAAGCTTACTGATATTTTTGGAAAGACAAATGAGATGAGGGGACATCAAATTGAAAATGAACTGATCTCCCTGAGTCCAAATAGATTTGAATCCCTGCAACTCTATTTCTCCAAGTTCAAAGCACTTGTTTTGCAGCTAAAACAATGTGGGATCAAAAAGAAGGATGATCAGCTGGTCTTGGCCATACTCTCGAAGCTTGGCCCTGACTATTCAGTGTTTGTTTCGACCTTCTATGCCACAAAGTTGACAGCTCGAACCTGGAAGATGCCTAGCCTTGCAGATTTCATGGAATCTCTCACACAAGAACAAGATAAGTTGGTGATGATGGGAACCATCAAACCATCCAAAGACCAATCTCTGGTTGCTAGAGATTCGAGGGTGGATTCAAAAAACAAAAGAAAGATAAAAAGCCACCTGCGCAAAAGAGAGACAAGAACAAGTCTCCGAAGGAGCCACAAGGTTCCAAGAAGAACCACCAGAAGAAGAAAAACAAAGGATAAATGAGCAAGTGCGCATACTACAGTAAGGGAAATCATACTAAGAGCTCTTGCATGAAGAAGCAAATAGACATGCTAACCCAACTCCTGGAGAAGAATGGCATCTACCTTCTAGACAAGAGAGAAGGAGGATTAAGTTCAGAAAACAGAGAGAGAGTTCATGCATTGGTTGCTGGCACATCAAGCTCACCTAGTTTCATCATTGATTCTGGAGCTTCCAGACATATGGTTTCGACCAAGGAGGCATTCACCTCACTTGACATGTCGAAAGGTCCACCAATAGTACTGGGAGATGACTCTCTCACTGAAAGTTTGGGCAAAGGGAGGATTGATCTTGATCATGGTCAGTTCAGCAATGTGTTGTATGTTCCTATTCTTTCCTCCATCCTCCTATCAGTGTATCATATGACCCACACAGGGTCTCCAAATAAGGTCATATTCTCCCCTGATGAAGTTGAGATCACAGAGATCTCAAGTGGTAAAGTCATTACAAAAGGAGTTTCAAATCATACTTCGAAGGTATATATGTTCTCACACTTCCTACCCTACTCAAACCCCTCTGCTCTTCTGATTCATGCTAATGAGGCAAGCAAGATTTGGCATGAAATATTTGGCCACCTAAATTACAAGTATCTTTCTGATCTTAGTGAAAAAGAGATGGTCATAGGGTTACCCAAGATAAAATTTTCCAAAGGAGTCTGCCAAGGTTGTATCCTAGGAAAACACCCAGAGCATAAATTTGAGAGAGCTAGTCATGAGAAAACCTCTGCACCCCTCGAGTTGATCCACAGAGATGTTGCTGGCCCATTCCCTCATATTTCCATGAGTCAGGACAAATATGCATTGACTTTCATAGACGACTTTTCTAGGTATTGCTGGGTTTACTTCCTGAAACACAAGTCTGAAGTTTTTGGCCTATTCAAAGTCTTTAAGGCTTTGGTTGAAAACCAGTCTGGGAGGAAACTCAAGGTCCTCATATCTGACAATGGTGGTGAGTATGTAAAGTCTGATTTTATTCAATATTGTGCAGATGCAGGTATTCAGATGCAGCATTCTATCCCTTACACACCACAGCAGAATGGTGTTGCTGAGAGGAAGAACAGATCACTGAAGGAGATGGCAACATGCATGATGGAGGCCAAAACTTTGCCACCAAAGTACTGGGCCAAAGCTACAAACTATGCAGCCTATATCCATAATAGGGTTCCTCATAAACAACTTGATGGTATGAATCCTTTCGAATCATGGAGTGGGCACAAGCTAGATGTGACCCATTTCAGGATTTTTGGCTCAAGGGCTTGGGCTAGAATTCCAACAGAAAAGAGAAAGGCTTTGCAGCCCAAAAGCCAAGAGTGCCTATTTGTTGGGTACTCTAAATATTCAAAAGGGTACAAGCTGATAAATTTGAGCACAAACAAATCCTTCATCGAAAGGTGTGTTCAGTTTCAAGAAGAACCCCTAGCAGCAGTGGAAGTTGGAGAAGCCTCTTCACCACCAGAACCTCTGAATGTAAGTGAAGAGATTGTTGAACATGCTGATTCTGATATGTCTGATAGTGATGAGTTTATTGCAGATACTAACATCCCTACAAGGCCAAAATGGGCATCCAAGACCATTCATGCAGCAGGAGAGCTAGCTGGGAATCCCAATAACCCTAGGAGGACTAGATCTCAATTTGAGAGTGCTCTGTGCATGAAGGATCCTATGTTTGCTGAGAAATGCTATCTGATGGTGGAATTAGATCCTTAGACATATGAATATGTAGCAGGAGATCCAAGATGGCAAACAACCATGAAGGAAGAGTTCATCTCACTCCAGAAGAGCAACACTTGGGAGTTGGTTGATCTTCCCCCAGGGAGGAAGCTAGTTTAGTGTAAGTGGGTGTATAAGACCAAATTTGCTGCTGATGGTTCACCTATGAAGTACAAGGCTATATTGGTAGCCAAGGGCTACTCACAGGTTCATGGCAAAGATTACAATGAGACCTTTGCACCAGTGGCAAAGATGGACTCCATCAGGCTAGCCTTAGCCATTGCAGCTTCAAGGCAATGGGAGGTACATCACATAAATGTAAAGTGTTCCTTCCTGAATGGAGATATCACTGAAGAGATATACATGCAGCAGCCTTAAGGATTTTCTACTAACCCATCTCTTGTGTGCAGGTTGAGGAAGTCATTGTATGGGCTAAAGCAAGCCCCCAGGGCTTGGTATGCCAATATTGATAGCTTTCTGCTATCACTGAATTTTGTTCGGTACAAATCAGATCCAAATGTCTATTTGAAGTTAATTAATGGTTCATTAATGATCATTGTGTTATATTTTGATGACCTTCTCATTACAGGAAGCTCAAAGGATGAGATTGCTTCCTTGAAGGGTGCAATGAACCAAGCCTTCTCCATGACAGATTTGGGGCTCTTAAGCCAATTCTTGGGGCTTGAGATTGCTCAAACCAAAGTTGGAATCAAGGTGCACCAGTCCAATTATGCCTTGGATTTTCTGAACAAATTCAAAATGAAGGATTGCAAGCCAAGCAAGACTCCTTTCCTTTCAGGAGTGAAGCTTGAAGAAGCTGATTCTTCACCTATGGTAAACAATACACTGTATAGGCAATTGATTGGATGTTTGTTGTATCTTACACATACTAGACCTGATATTTTTTATGCAGTAAGTGTGGCTTCTAGATACATGGATCAGCCTCATGAGATCCATTGGAAAGCAGCCAAAAGGATCCTTAACTTTGTTCAGGGAACAAGGACACATGGGATCTTCTATAAAGCAAAATTTGATCTTGATTTGAATGGATTTACTAACAGTGATTGGGAAGGTGATAGCACAGACAGAAAGTCCACATCAGGATATGTGTTCATGCTTGCAGAAAGGCCAATCAGCTGGTCAAGCAAGAAACAAAGTGTCATTGCACTCTCATCTACAAAAGCAGAGTACAGAGGAGTTGTCAATGCAGCAACTCAATGTTTATGGTTGCAGGGGTTACTTGGAGAGTGTGACTTCGAATCAGAGTACTCAACTACCATATACTGTGATAACCAGAGTACCATTCGAATCTGCAATGATCCAGTTCAGAAGCAGAGAATGAAACACATTGAGATCCATATGCACTACATCAGAGAGCTTGTGCATGATGGCACCATTCACCTACTCTTCTGTTCATCTTCAAAACAAGTAGCTGATATC
>LPNX010418875.1:171477-186438 GCA_001517045.1 Pseudotsuga menziesii
AAACTTGCCTATTTTGACTCATGGAGCACTTGGGAAACCTAAAGGAATCAAATCTACTTTATTCCTGGCCTCCTAAGCGCCCTTCTGCTTTTTCTGCTTTATTGTCTGCTTTTTCAGTGCTTTAAGGCAATTGGGAAAGTTTGACTAGGTGAGGTTAACTAGTTTTTTGTCCTCCACATCCTCCTCTCTTTTCTCCTATGAAAAGCATGTATGAGTTGTCCTTCCATCACCTTTTAGCTTGCCTAAGTGCTTTTTCCAATTCGTGAGCTCCTTAGCTGATTTGGAAACTACTTTATGCACCTATGGGGGAATTGCTTAATTTTAGTAAGCCTGCTTTTGACTAGATTCGAATTGCCTCCTCATGCATTTGAATCCCTTATGTAATTATTTAATGCAGTAGCCTATGTTATTACAGGGTTGGCTATTGTACAGTTATTCAATACAGTTTAGTGTTCAGCTCCATATTCAGTCTCTTTTGTGAGTGATTTTGCATGTACAATTGATAATTGTTGTGAGTGTAATTGTTCTATCACTGGGTTCAATTTCCACAATACTTGGGGATTTTATGGTAGGTTACCAGAGCCGGTTTTCTTATGAAATCAATCACAAATTCCAATAAGCAAATGAGGATTATAAGTAAAGTGCAGGAGTTCCATTAAGCTGATAAGCATTCCACAATATACAGAGAATCCCTTACATCAGTGTATTAACAAAAAAATTATAAAGCATCCAAGTATTCTTGCATAATCCATAAAATCATCCAACACATTCCATGCACATAAACATATATATTCAGAGCTCAAAGGTCTGCAAGGAAATAAACATTTAAAGGGACCTGGTTGCACATCCAACTAAATGAAGAAGGAACAACCACATTCCACCCAACCATAGATTTGGACCAGTCTTGATTTCTATCCTCAATCACCCCCAAGCTAAACTATGCATGTCAAGAGTGGTGACAACCTACTTCGGATCCAGTTTCCTAGAAATAAATCACTTTTCTAACATAGAGTGCTCACACAACAAGTATCTCTTCTAGCTTGCCTAACATAGAGTGGTCATGCATCAAGCTTTCCAGCATACTAAGCAGCGTCTTGCCTCCTCCCATATGATTCTTTTTATATTTTTGTTTTTCCTAGAAGGTTAAAATGATTGTAACGATATTTCTATCTTGCCTTTGTTAACATTTCCATGTAATAGCATTGTGATTGTTATAATCATTTTTGACTCCATGCCCAATGTGTACTTGCCTTGTTTCAACCAACAACAATCTTAAATTCATTTCTTGTTCATATATATGGCCTTGTGAAAACAATTATTGAGATATCCCTCTCTGGAGAGAAAGAAGGAAGCTTTCTTTCCTAAAGCTTGGTTTTGTGGTTACCTTGAGATTTACCCATTTTACAACCGAGGGTACATTTTGGGTGCTAACAGAGGGAATTTTAGAGTCGACGGCATTGGAAATTATTGTCAACATATCATGATATCTTTCTGATCTTCTCTCATCTTTTTAAGCATACTTTACAATGTATTTCAAAACTGCATGACGTGAAACTACTGGCTGGAAATCAACATTGGCATGCCAAATTGAAAGAATATGAATGTTATGAACATTTAACCTATCATCATTATGTGCAGGTTCATATTTTTTGTTTCCTTTGTCATTGACAAATATTTTCGACTGGTCTTGAAGTTCCCATGGTGCATTGTATTGACACATGTAGAAGCAACCATTTTTTAGTAAACATGAATGAACAATGCATCTTGTGTGTCGTTACACTCGATTCACTAATTGCTCATAATCATCAAGGGGATTGGTATTGAATATTTCACTAGTATCCAATAAGAAAGGATCTTCTTTTAGAGGTCAATGAATATATATATTCCTGTGGTGAGCATCACAAGAATTCCATGTTGTTACATAATTGTCAAAGTATCGTCTTTCGGCATCAACTCTTATTGTGTTTTTTCAATCTAGTTGTTCCATGTTTGGTGCACCTTCTAACCATAGGAATCCATGGATATGTGTCGATCCCCTATGTTGCCATTCATACCTACAAAACTCATCATGTAATAATGATATTAGCGTGCAAAAAAATTTCAAGTAATAATCTAAAATGTTAGGTTAAAAAATAGAATAAGGAAATGATGTACATGTACCAATAGTATTTAGCATGAAGGTATTTCACAATGATTTCTTCATGGAAAATACTGAAACATTCATGCATATACTTTGCAACAATATGTGAATAGTTTATAACATTATCAGTTCTCCGTCTATTTATGTTTTGTGCAGATACAGGTGCAGAATTGGGCATAACTTTATGTAGTCTGGCCACTTGGTATCAGCTGCACTCAGAGTGAAAAACAAAGTTGGGCAATTGATTTGTGATATTATGTAAGTAAGATCACTGCAACATATGTTGCAATATGTCTTTGTTCCTCAAAGACGTGAACCAAAACGCATCTATCGATCAACTAATTTGGTGTTTGGGAATTCACTAAGATCCTTATGTAAATCTTCAATTGTGGTAGGTTTGTCACATTTAATGTTTTTTTTTCATGAATACAATAGTTGTTCCTTGTATTCGATGTCTCATAATCATGTTCAATACAAAATACCGAAACCTTGGATGTTTTCCAAACCTTTTATCACAATATTTAAGTAGGTGCAACCCATATTCATGTAAGCGGACAATATTTAAACGTGGTTGCGGCCAATCAACAATGCCCATGGGAAATAAATTTGGAAATGCCATGTCAAACAAAAATTCTATGGTGTATTCATTTATTGGAGACAAACCAATCTTTGGCCATTCCATCTATAAATCTAACAAAGAAGATTCTTCGTTAACAAAGTTTCGTATCTCTTATATTTCTCTTAATGCATTTGGCATTCTAGTTGTAACAGATGAAGGATGAGTTTCGAGTTTATGAATTCCAAATCCATCAATGTCTACATCAATCTCTTCCGAGTCATCTATGTCAAATTTGATACAACACAATTTAGCAGAGACATTTGTTGGCTGGTCTGGGAGACATACAATTGATTCTAGATCAATTTCAACATCTCGATAATATTTGTCCATTTGTATTTTGTAATGCAATGCATTTATTACTCACGACCTACAAAAAATGAAATCATAGTGCTTGGATGGAGGCCCTTCTATTCTGATAATTACTATGTCTAGGTCTTCTATTTGACGAGGAAGAGTCTTAACAATTGAAATGATATCTTGTGGGAAGATAATTGTATGGCCACTGTATTTATATTGGCCTCCACGTGCATGTGTGACCTGTAGTGTTGGGTTCACTCATGTTGTTAACATTTCTTCAACCTGTGTCAAAATTGATAAAATAATAGTTTGTTTTCGAGGATTCACGTTGTTATCTTGAGAGAAATGATGGATATCACGCTCTTTCCTACATCTCACACAAATAGGTCCATCTCGTTCGAAAACAATGATTCTAGGGTGGGATTCATGAAAAATGCTACACATTTTCACAATTGACAATTTATCAATTTGGGCATGAAATGCTTGATGGAAAGGGGACATTTGTTAGAAAAAATCAACCATATTTCTTGATGCATGTATATTGAAACCATGATCTCGACCATGGACGTTATCATTCAATGCGGAGTGAGATGAGACTGATCAACATGAACTCTCTCCTCTATTGTTGTGACGATGTATATTCCTGACTTGTCTTCGTTGAGTACCAATTCCTAGAACATGACCCATATGGTTGTCATCATGAAAATTAGATTGAAGGTTGTTTGCCATCATATCGTTGAAATGATTTGGGGTTTCATTTTTGTGTCCTCGATGAGCATCAGTGTTATTATCCTGAAAATTGAAAATGTCGTTGTTAAATATTATGTTAAATCTTCTGGTAAGATCAAAATATGAAAATTGCTTACGAATAATATGAGTAAGACCTTTGATGTATCAAGAAAAATAGTCCTTTGTGCATCTCCACTTGGGCTACTAATCATGATCCGGTTTCGACTTATTGCTTGCTTGATCATTCATTGGTGTAGAATTATTTTCTTGATTGAAGTCCATGTTCCTGAGTTGGCTGCACAAAGCATAATTCTGACTGACATTTTGTAGAGAGTCATTGTCACTAGAAGACGGTAGGGCATTGATTGGTATCCTATTGTTTCGACAATTACGTCCAACAACACTGACTAGTTGTTGTCCCTCGATATTACTATCCTAAAATTTGAATATGATTTCTCATCTAATTATTGCACACCAAGATGAAATAATATTGTATCTAATACTATTTTATTTTGATTAAGGTCAAATGCATGGTTGTTGTCGTGGATAGGTGTAACATCCCCCAGTAAATAAACATTATTTGTAATATTTTGAATTACTATTTATTTTTGTGAAATAAGATTGGTTGGATTTGGAATCCGCCAATAAGTCCTTGGAGGACAAATGTAATTAAAAAAAAATGATTTTAATGAAAATAAAATGAATGATGGGGAAAACCACGTTGAATGAGGAAACTATGCATGAAAGAGTGGGAGACGAGGAAGAGAAACCTCAAGGAGTTTAAAGCAGGTGGCAACATGTCATTATGGAACTAGACACATCCTGGAAAAATCAAGTGACGTTGTGGGTTGTGGGTTGCGGGAATTCCATGAGGAATTGGTCTCTAATTGGAAAAGGACCTAAGAAAAACAAAAAACTATAAAAATAAGCATATGGGAGGAGGCAGGACGCTGCTTAGTATGCTAGAAAGATTTATGTGTGAGCACTCTATATTAGGCAAGCTGGAAGAGATACTTGTTTTGTAAGCACTCTGTGTTAGACAAGTGGTTTCTTGCTGGGAATCTGGATGTGAGGTAGGTTGTCACCACTCTTTCCATGCATAGTTTATCTCGGAGGTGATTGAGGACAAAAATCAAGACTGGTCCAAATCTACGATTGGGGTGGAACGTGGTTGTTCCTTCTTCATTCGGATGGTTGTACAACTAGGTGCCTTTAAATGTTTATTTTCTTGCAAACCTTTGAGCTTAGAATATATTTGTCTATGTGCATGGAATGTGCTGGATGATTTTATGGAATCTGCAAGAATACTTGGATACTTTGTAATTTCGTTGTTAATACCCCGATGTAAGGGATTCCATGTAGATTGTGGAATGCTTGTCAGCTTAATGGAACTCTTGCACTTTACTTATAATCCTCATTTTCTTGTTGGAATTTGTGAAAAGAATGTGTTGATTCCATAAGAAAACCGGCTCCGATAACCTATCGTAAAATCCCCAAGTATGATCTACGCCTTAAGAAAAACTAGAAAAAACGGGCTTCATGGCTTGTGGAAGATTAAAACTTCCTAGAAGTAAAGTATTTCTGCAATCTGCAATCCGCAATGCGGAAGTAGAAATGTGGAAGAAAATTATGCAAAGAAATTAAGTAGTTCTGCAATCTTCAATCTGCAATGCCGAAGGAAATTAAGCAAAGAAGTCAAGTACTTCTGCAATCTGCAATATGCAATGTAGAAGCGGAAAGACAGAAGGAATTTATGAAAAGAAGTTAAGTACTTCCAGAATCCGCCGTCCGCAATGCAGAAGGAAATTATGTAAAGAAGTTAAGTACTTCCGCGATTCGCAATCCGCAATCTGCAATGCAGAAGGAAATTATATAAAGAATTTAAGTACTTTCGCAATCCGCAATGCGAAAGCGAAAATGCGAAAAGAAATTATGTAACGAAAATTAAGTACCTTTTGCAATCCACAATCTACATTGTGAAGCGGGATTGTGGAAGGGAAATTTGTAAAGGATTTAAGTACTTTTCGCAATCCGCAATCTGCATTGCGGAAAGGAAATTTGTAAGGAATATAAGTACCTTCTGCAATCCGCAATCTGCATTTCGGAAGCGGTATTG
Source organism: Pseudotsuga menziesii (assembly GCA_001517045.1). Lineage (NCBI taxonomy): Eukaryota > Viridiplantae > Streptophyta > Pinopsida > Pinales > Pinaceae > Pseudotsuga > Pseudotsuga menziesii. The sequence continues at coordinate 177,379 of LPNX010418875.1, forward strand.
CGGAAGGGAAATATGTAGAGTTCCAAGGCACTTACTGCAATCCGCAATATACATTGCAGAAGAACCCTTGCGGAGAGTCCGTTTTGGAAGGCATGTTGCGGAAAGGTTAGTTGCAGAATGCATGTTGCAGAAAAGTTCGCTGCAAAAGGCTTGTTGCGGAGAGTCCATTCTAGAAGGCTTGTTGCGGAGAGCCCGTTTCGAAAGGCATGTTGCAAAAAAGCCTCTTGTGGAAGGCCTGTTGCCGAAAATATTTTAAACTTAAGAATTTGATTCCAAACCAGTTAAAGGAGTTAGGATAAAACCTTGAAGACTATTTTTAAATATTCCTTTGTTTTGTTGTTGTGTTGAATGTGTGATAGAGAATGAGAAAGGGTTTATGATTTATGGTAATTAGGTTATGTCAATTTTTTTTTAATTATACTTTTTAAAGGTGGTTATATGGGTATGTTACATATGGTATCAAAGCCACAAGTTAAACCCTGTTGCCTATGGAAACATCTAGTTTCCGTTGAAGCACACCGAAATGATAAACTGACAACAATAATGCTGCATCTGCTGTGTGAATGTATAAATTGTACAACTAGGACTGAACGATGGTGTTTCCCAACGAGAATGATAATCACCCATAAGAAAATAATCATGGACCACCTACCATACAACCAAAAGAATAACGTTCTGAAGCCATCCAAGTGCTATAAACGATGAGACATTTAATTGGGGAAATACAGAGTTTTAAGGCTGAAAATGAACAACTGAAGAAGGCCCAAGAAAGGAAACATGAAGTCAATGAGATATTTCTACAAGGCCTACATGAGAAAAACAATGGAAAAGATCAACGAACAGAGAAAAACTAGGTATATGGAGGGAATGGTGAAGGAGATGGTAGTTCCTTGAATGATACACAAAGGAAGGTAAGTCAGATCAAACATGCCAGAAAGAGGAAGGTCAACCATTTCGAAGGGGAATTTAAAAATATCAAGCCAACCAGCTTCAGCAGGGAATCAAAGACTGGTGAAGAAGCAGAAGCCTGGCTATTGGACATTAAAAAGTACTTCCAAATTTACATTTACTCCAGCAACATGAAGGTAAGGATGGCTGTCTACAACCTAAAGGGAAAGGTCATTATTTGGTGGCAAGATCTAAAAATTTCCCATGGGTTAAAAGAGAAGAACCTGGAATGGTCAGAATTTAAGAAATTATTTAAAGAATAGTATATGCCAAAAAGTTATTATGAGAGAAATACAATATAGGCATTTTATGAATTGAAACTCGGCCAAATGACCATGGAAGACCTCATCAATAAATTCCTAGATCTGCTACGGTTTGTGCCTTACATTAAGGAAGAAAAAGTGAAGGTTCAACGATTCTTAAGTTGTCTTCCATAGTCTTACAAAGACCGGATTGAGTTCGATAACCCGAAGACCTTGGATGAAGCAATAAGGAAGGCCCGATTATGTTTTGAACAGTATAAGCAAAGGAATGACCTCACAAAATCCTTGAAGGATAAGAAGAAGGAAATGTTCGACCAATAGAAAAGGGGCTTCCAACCACCGCCCTTCAGAAATATGCCAAGGAATCCGTAAGGAAATTCCTACAATGGAAATGAGCAGTTTCAACAGAAGAATAATAAACCTATGAACCTTCGACCAAAAGGGACTGTTGGAACCCAGAAAGAACCTCTGAGGTGTTGGGAATATAGAGAGCCACATTTAAGAAGAAATTTCCAACGCCTTAAGGAAAAAAATAATATTGTTCACCATTTACAAGAAGCTTCCACTGTTGGGGAGGTTGAAAAAAGATTCCACCAAATTAATGCAGCCCTTGAAGATCGACAGGAAGATCATCAATCCACAATTGTAGAGATCGAAGGTATTATTTCTAACCAACGGCTTTCTATACTAATTGATCCGGGGGCTAGTTTTAAGTCACATTACTCCTAAAATGATGGACAACTGCAAGATCGCCATGGTAAGGCATGCAAAACCTTGGTCGGTCCAACTAGACACTGGAGGAAAAAGGAAGTTAACTGAATTTATTGCTAATTATGAAGTTAAAATACAAAATCATGTGACTAGGATTATTTTGAATATTTTGCCTCTAGAGTCATATGATATTATTATTAGCATGGACTGGCTAGAAAAGCATAAAGTTGTATTTAAATTGTTTTGATAAAAACTTTACTTATGTGGTTGCTGATCAAAATGTTTGGAAGATAAAAGGTATTAGTAAACCTGTCTCCTTATGACAATTTTTTGCCTTGCATTTAAATAAGTGTTTGAGAAAGGGGTGTAAGCTTTATGCAGTGCGAGCCACATAGTTGCTCCTTAATGAAGATCAAACCCAGGTAAAAGACTACCCAGTCTTAAGTGAATTTATGGATGTGTTCCCAGAAGAGATACCAGGACTACCTCCTAAACGAGAAATAGATTTCTCCATTGATATTGTACCCAGGTCTTCCCGGTATCAAAATACCTTATCGAATGAGCAATCCTGAGTTAACCGAATTAAAAATGCAACTACAAGAATTGTTAGATAGGGGTTACATCAGATGCAGTGTGTCTCCATAGGGATCACCAGTGTTATTTGTTAGGAAAAAGGACGGAACCTTGCAACTTTGCATAGACTACAAAAAACTAAATAAAGTAACCATCAAGAACAAGTATCCTCTGCCTCGGATTAACAATCTATTTGATTAGGTAGGGGGAGATAAAATATTCTCCAAGTTAGATTTGTGGTCTGGGTATCACTAGATCAGGATTAAGGAAGAAGATGTTAATAAAAAAACTTTCAGGAACTGATACTGGCACTACGAATTCGTAGTAAATCCTTTCAGCTTAACTAATTCCCCTGCTACATTCATGTGTCTAATGAATGATATATTTAACAAGTATTTGGATCAATTCGTGTTAATTTTCATTGATGATATCTTGATCTACTCCAAGATGGAAGAAGAACACAAACAACACTTGAGAATTGTACTGCAAACCTTAAGAGACCATCAAATGTATGCTAAGTTTGAGAAGTGTGAATTCTTTAAGAAAGAAATTCATTACCTAGGTCATGTCATCTCAGAAAACGGGATTGCGGTAGATCCACAAAAGATAAAGTCTATTTCAGAATGGCATGTGTCTAAGGATGTCACTGACATTCGATCCTTCATGGGGCTCACTGGTTACTACCGGTGATTCATCTAAGGATTCTCAAAGATAGCCTATCCCATTACTTACTTACAAAATAAAGGAGTAAAATTTGTATGGTCCTCGAAGTGTTAGGAGAGTTTTGAAAATATAAAAAGATTATTAACCATGGCTCTAATATTAAAGGTGGTTGACCCCTATGAAAACTAGACAGTCTGTACATATGTTAGTAAGGAGGGATTGGGGGGAGTATTATCTCAAAATGGGCATGTTGTATGCTACGAATCTCGCAAATTAAAAGAACATGAACAAAATTATGCAGCACATGATCTAGAATTGGAAGGAGTAGTGCATGCCTTAAAAATGTGCCACCACTACCTATTAGGGAAGAGGTTCCTTTTATTCACAGATAACACATGCGTAAGGAATTTGTTTACTCAACCTGGACTTAATTCTAGGTAAGTAAGATGGATGACCTTATTAAGTGAATTCAATTTTAAAGTAAAGTATATCAAAGGTAAGGAAAATATGGTGGATAATGCAGTGAGTCGAAGAACTCACGAAGTATATGGGATCACTATGAGCCAACCAGAAAGTGATATGTTGAGAAGAATAAAAACATATGTTATGCAAGATGCAGGGTTTGTAAATTTACTGAACAAGCTACATAATTATGAGGTAAATTTAAATGGGATAGAATTCTGAGTGGACCAGAAAGGGTTAATTTGGTTTAAGGAGAGAATTTACATGCCCGATGTTGCAGATTTAAATTTGTTAATTCTAAATGAGATGCATAAACCTCCTTATGCAAGACACCCTGGTTACCAAAAGATGATAACATCCCTCAGAAAGGCATTCTTTCGGCCCATATTGAAGGCATATTTAGTTGATTATTTATCTAAATGTTTGGAATTTCAACAGGTGAAGGATGAACATCAACATCTAGCAGGTTCGTTACAACCTTTTCCAATTCCTGAATGGAATTGGGAGTTAATATTCTTGGATTTCATCACAGGTTTTCCTTTAACATAAAAATAACATGATTCAATTATGGTTTTGGTAGATAAGTTAAGGACCAGAAAGGGTTAATTTGGTTTAAGGACAGAATTTACATTCCCGATGTTGCAGATTTAATGTTGTTAATTCTAAATGAGATGCATAAACCTCCTTATGCAAGACACCCTGGTTACCAAAAGATGATAACATCCCTCAGAAAGGCATTCTTTTGGCCCATATTGAAGGCATATTTAGTTGATTATTTATCTAAATGTTTGGAATTTCAACAGGTGAAGGATGAACATCAACATCCAGCAGGTTCGTTACAACCTTTTCCAATTCCTGAATGGAATTGGGAGTTAATATTCTTGGATTTCATCACAGGTTTTCCTTTAACATAAAAATAACATGATTCAATTATGGTTTTGGTAGATAAGTTAAGCAAGTCTACTCATTTTATTCCTCTAAAGTCAACTTATAAAGCTGTCAATATTGCAGAGATATTCTTGAAGGAAATATTTCGACTTCATGGATTACCGAAGTTGGTTATTTCTAACCGGGACGTTAAGTTTACATTAAACTTTTGGAAATCATTGTTTGCAGGGTTAGAAACCAAGATAAACTTCAACACTAGTTATCACCCTGAAACAAATGGACAAACAAAACGAACAAATCAAGTCATCAAAGATATGCTAAGAATGTATGTCATGGAAAAACCCACCAAGTGGGAGGACTATTTGCATCTAGTGGAATTAGTAAACAATAATGGATATCAGGCCTCAGCGTAAATGATCCCGTTCTAAATCCTGTATGGGAAAAAGTGTACTACCCCTGTGAGCTGGGATAACCCTGTGGATCGTCTGATAGTAGGCCCATAAATGTTACAAGACATGGAACAAATTGTTCGAGAAGTACAAAAGAACTTGAAATTAGCATAGGAGTCGAGACCGCCAGAAGAGTTATGCCGACTTAAAGAGACAGCATAAAGAGTTTTCTGTCGGAGACCATGTCTACCTCCAAGTCAATCCCAAGAAGAGCTCCCTCAAATTGGGAAGTTGTGCCAAACTAGCATCACGGTTTGGTGGACCCTTTCAAATCTTGGAAAGGATTGGACCCGTGGCCTACAAACTTTCCCTTCTGGCACACTTAAGAATTCATAATGTTTTTCATGTTTCCTTATTGATAAAATATGTACATGATTTCACTCATATCATTGACTGGAATGTGGTACAGGTGGAACCAGAAGGTGAGTTTTATATGGAACCTGTACGCATACTGGACAGCAAAGAAACAATACTTCGAAACTGGGTCGTCGCTCGGGTTAAGGTGCAATGGAAGCACTTTGTCCCAGAGGAAGCTACTTGGGAATTAGAGGAAGAATTGTGAAAGAAGTACCATGAATTATTTCCAGAATCTATGGAAGAAGAATAAAAACACTTTGGACAGTGTTGCAATAAGGGGGTGAGGATGTAACATCCCCAAGTAAATAAACATTATTTGTAATATTTTGAATTACTGTTTTATTTTTGTGAAATAAGATTGGCTAGATTGGAATCCGCTAATAAGTCCTTGGAGGATAGATGTAATTGAAAACAATTTGATTTTAATTAAAAGAAAATGAATGATGGGGGCATCCACGTTGAATGAGGAAACTATGCATGCAAAAGTGGGAGACAAGGAAGAGAAACCTCAGGGAGGTTACACCATGTTTCAACATGTCGTTATGGCACTAGACACAGCTTGGAAAAATCAAGGGACGTTGTGGGATACAGGAGTTCCACGAGGAATTGGCCTCTAATTGGAAAAAGACCTAGGAAAAAAAACTATAAAAAGAAGCATATGGGAGGAGGAAAGACGTTGCTTAGTATGCTGGAAATCTTGATGCATGAGCACTCTATGTTAGGCAAGCTGGAAGAGATACTTGTTATGTGAGCATTCTATGTTAGACAAGTGATTTCTTGCTAGGAAACTAGATCTAAGGTGGTTGTCACCACTCTTGGCATGCAATATAGTCTATCTCAGGGGTGATTGGGGATAGAGATCAAGACTGGTCCAAATCAACGGTTAGGTGGAACGTGGTTGTTCCTTCTTCATTCGGTTGGCTGTACAACCAGGTTCCTTTAAATGTTTATTTCCTTGCAGACCTTTGAGCTCTCAAATATCTGTTTATGTGCATGGAATGTGTTGGATTATTTTATGGATTCTGCAAGAATACTTGTCAACTTAATGTAACTCCTGCACTTTACTTATAATCCTCATTTGCTTGTTGGAATTTGTGAAAAGAATGTATTGATTCCATAAGAAAATTGGCTCCGGTAACCTACCGTAAAATCCCCAAGTATGATCTACGCCTTAAGAAAAACTAAAATTATGGGCCAGATGGCTTGCAGAGGGTTAAAATTTCCTAGAAGTTAAGTACTTCCGCAATCTGTTCCCTCTGTGTATGCTGGTTTGGAATGTCTCATTGACTTTATCATTTAATATATGTTGTATTTTAAGAAAATGAATTCCAATTATACTAGTAATGACCAATACAATCACACAAACAATGCATTATTAACAAATGAAAAAAAAGCATTCAATTTTAACTCACAATCAATACAAAAATTGCATATTTTAATACAATTTTTTTCTCTTGAAATAACAAAGATATTCCATAATCGGTCCACGACTGACATTCATGCCTTATTCAAATGAAAACAACATAACTTACAATCATGTAAATTAAAATAACTTTCTATACTAACTTGACCTACTGTACAAATTTTTTTTAAGAATTGCATATTCAATTCTCAATACATTTTTGCACATGCTCAAATAACAATTTAATTAATCTATATGTTGCAATTAAAAGCCAAGATTTCAATTTTTAACAATCCATACTTTAATTGACATTATATTATAAATGCAATGCTTAGTAGTATATTGAAATTATGACTCTATTTATTCCTTTTACCATTTATCAGCTTTATTTTACATACACATCATGAACATTACATATATGGAACTCAATTTTCTTATAAAATAATTAAATTTCACATTAATTAGATAACAATTAAATAACTATTGCACTATTAGAATCTAGGAAAAAAATTCAGCAACATATTAACTATTTATTAAAAATGGTAATGCTGCAATGTGACATTTCCAAGGAATATTATCAAATTGCCACAATCCCACATAGTTACATCATGTTATTATAATTATCATGCCTATTTCGGTAATTATTTAGTATAATTGCAATAAATTGCATTAAGAAACACAACCATAATTAATCGTAATCATTTAGGTATGTCGCAATACAACATAAACCATCATGAACATTAAATCCCAACATAACCTTTTATAAATGTAAGAATGTGACAAACCCAATAAGGAATGGATGAATGTTGTAATCCATCATACACCTTGATGTATGTTTAAATGAAACAAAACCATTTATAAAAATAACTAAACACAAGCCTTCCAAAACCTTTCAACAAAGCTCATAATTCGACAGAAGTCATGAATTAACACAACCATAATACAACATAACCACGAAGGAATGTCACAAGCCACCATAAGTGCCAATAAAAATCGTAAGCCACAATAACCCTTCATCGATTTCAAAATGCAAAAAAAACAAGGAGTGTAGCAAACATAACTAAACCGAATCTCTGCAAAACCTTAATTTATAAACATAACCATAATGCAACATGACCATCAATGAAAGTCACGATCCAATGTGAGCCTTCACAAATGTCATAATGCAACATAACCATAATGCAAGATAACACTTGATGTATGTCGAAATACAACAACACCATTGCATACATAGGTAAACCTAGCTATTTTAAAACCTTACAATCCAACAAAATACATGAACAAACATAACCATAATACAACATACCCATGGACAAATGGTAGAATCCAACATAAGCCTAACCTTAGATGAAGATAATAACCTAACTTAACCCTTGACATATGCCAGAATGGAATAAAAGAAATCCAAATATAACTAAACCCAATTACTACAAAACAATTTTATGAATCACATAATGTAACAAAAATCCAGCGAGCAACATTACCATATTGCAACATGACCATGGAGCAACGTCCCAATTCAACTTAACGCTCACTGACTATGATAATCCAACATAGCACTTGATAAATTAAATAAATATTCATTAGAGGAAATTTCAACTCAAAATGGGCCTCCAAAAAAAAATTAATAAAATAATATTTATTAATTTTGAAGGAAGAAAAGAAAAAAACTACTTTTTGTTTGTATTTTCGACATATCTCCCCATTTTTTTACTCAAATTTCAATCGGGAGAGCTCATTGGATGCGGAATTAAATTCCGCATCCAACGAGTACCCACTCGGCATTCTTTTGACATATGTCATCATCACGTTTTTTTAGGTATTTCTTGTTTTTGGGGTAGCGGGATCCATCAAAAGTATGCCGAGTGGGTATTCGTTGGATGCGGAATTTAATTCGCATCCAATGAGCTCTCCCGATCGAAATTTGAGTAAAAACACAGGGAGATATGTCAAAAATACAAAAAAAAAAGTAGTTTTTTTTATGATACCTATCCTCTTCCTAGTTAATGTTTTTTTGTATTATTTTGAACCAACAGTTCATACCTATTTACTCTACTTCAGTTATAGTGCACAATAGGAAATATCATGTCCGTCTTAGAAGGCATTCTTTTTGGATAGTAATTTTTGTAGATATTCTATCTCAGCTCTCTTCCTTCAGATTTTTCTACGCTCTGTACTGAATGGTTGTACACATCTCTTTTAATATATAATTAGTTTCCAGTTTCTATTAAAAAAAAACACTATAATGCGTCGTAATACTTTATTTTTTTTAGCACCCATATATATCATCAACACATATTAATTTTATAATAATAAATTTAACTCTTAAAAAAAATATTTACCA
>LPNX010418933.1:0-100498 GCA_001517045.1 Pseudotsuga menziesii
GGGTGAAGGCCAATGGGTGGATAGGGGCCCGGGAGAAGACCACTAGTGGGCGATTATCACTATTGATTACTATGAATCCGTCACTGAGGCTCCAAGTGGGGTAGCTGGTTCGGTTAGTGCGGAAGACTGTTTTTTCAGGTTTGTTATGCATTGTTTGTGTATACAGTTACTGTTCAGGTGTGTTATGCATTGTTTGTGTATACAGTTAGTGTTCAAGGTATGGAGATTTCTAACTTTCAACATGTTAGACCATTGATGATTGGGTTTTTTATTTGGCGTTGTGCTTTGGATGTACGTGAGAAAGAACATTGCAATAAAGTTTATTTTTTGGTATTTTCTTTTTCATATTATAAAATCTCTTTATTTCTAGTTTAGATTTATTTATTTTAAGGTACAATATTATGCTCATTAGTAAATAAAATTTGGATAAATGTGGATGCTCGGTTGAGGGGTGGTTTAGAAACGAGACATGAACTTCGTAGCTTCTGGTCGATTACATGGAACAAACTTACCATGCTTATATATGTAGCTTGTGGATGATATTTTGTTGTTGGGTGTGCTTATAATTAAAGAAGCTAAAAAGCCAAATCTTTGAACCAGAATGATTGTATTTGGAAGATTGCTTTGCCTTCCACGGGAAGCATGTTACTAGCTTGTATATAAAAATGGTTTGCTAGAAGCATGGGAAGCATGTTATTAGCTTGTATATAAAAATTGCTTGTTATTAGAAAAATTTAATTATGTAAAATACTTTATATTTTGTTAATATTATTTCATTTTATTGAGAGTGAGGTCTTCTATAGCTTGGTATGGGGAATATGTTGTAAGCTAATGTAATGTTGTCTAAAAATTTAAAAAAATTAAAACTAGTAATTGCTTCAAGAAGGTGCAATAATATGCTGATAAGGTTGTTGTTGGAGGGTTAAAAAGACTGAAAGGAGAACCAAAATCGTGTTGATGTAGACCTTGCGATGTACCTTGAGGAACTTCAAGATTCTAAATTTATAGCAAGTTGTGCCATCAGACACTATACTTTAAAAATGCAAAAAACATCAAATATATTCAATGTACACTTATTTTGACCTACCTAGAATTATATAGCAAGTGTGATTTTTTTAAATGTAAAATGTAGTAAACTCAACAAAAATAATTACCATTCTCAGAAGTATCACATTAAGTGTACAAAGTTTAAATTAACCATTCCATTAGAAATCCACTTCAGGAAGTAAATTGGAACTCAATCTAAGAATAAACTATTGATTTAACTTGTTGAAAAGATGTGGAGAACAAAATGGTCTATATGGATATGCTTCAATTTGGAATAGTTGTTTACCAAAGAATCATGAATCCTTTGAAGCACTATTGATCATTCTCAAGTGAGAACTCATTATTTTTATAACTATAGTAGGAAAAAACCAATCAAGAAGTGTAGCATTCCCTTCATTTCCCAAGCCTCAACCAAAGACATTCATTAAAAAGGAATTCTACTACCTTCTCTTCCTTTTCGTTTTCCTTCTATCACTATCACTTTCAATTTCAATTTCAAAGGTGAGAAGAAATCATGGTCTTCAACCTTTTTCTCTTTCTCGCATTCTCGCTTTCACTTTCACTCTCAGAAGCAAAAAAAATATTGTTATTTTTTTTATTATCATTCGTTCTTTTACTCTCTCTCCCTCCGTCTCCCCCCCACCCCTCTCTCTCCCTCCCTCTCTCCCCCTTCCTCATTCCCTCTCCCTCTCTCCCCCGCGCCTTTCCCTCCCTCCATCTCTCCTCCCCCTTTCCTCCCTTCATCTCTTCCTCCCTCCCTCGTTATCTCTCTCTCTCCCCCCCCTACTTGTCCCTCTCTCCCCCCTCTCTCTCCCTCTTTCTCCCTCACTCTCTCCATCTGCCTCTCTCTCTCCCTCTCTCTCTACCCACTCTCTCTCTCTCCCTCCTAATCACCATGTCCTACCACTTACCACCTACAGTCTCTCTTCATTTCTCTCTCCTCGCATCATATACCTCTCCTTCTCTTTAATTTTCCTAATTATTCCTAAACCTTGTCTTGTCTCTCCACCCCAATCTCTATCTTTTTCTTTTCCTACCCCAATTTTAATAAATTTGAATTACCAATTAAAAATAGTCTACATGTAAATACATATAAATAATATTGGCATATAACCTACCTCTAACTTATTTAAGTTTGACTTTTGACATAGTAAAATTATAAACTTTTAACATGGTAAGAAAACTCACATTAGCAAAATTTAAAAATTTAACTACCTAAAAAACTAACCCCCCAAAAAAATTGTGCACTTTGTGAAATCTCCTTGCAAAAATGAGTTGTCGCACTTGATTTGGGTTCACTAAGAGAGGGTTGAAATTTTGAGGATTCATTTACTGGTGTTCCTTGTGAATCAGCCATGGCTAACTATTTAAGTTAGCAATGTTTAGTATACATTTGAAATTAGGAAGTTAACTTTTTAATATATACATTATAACTTATTTATAAAAAAATCTAATAAATATTTTTTTAAATAATAATAAAAATACCTTTAAAAAAACTTAGAATTATAGTAGCAATTACCTAGGTCACTTCACACAAATCCCTAGATACTCCAAACTACAACTAAACATTTCTGATTCCGGAAGCCGGAAGGCGAGGAGTGGAAGCACAAGCGAAAAGTCAAAGAAAAGTTAAGATTTCCAATTTCGAAGTCTGGAAGTTGGAAAAGTGAAGTGCAGAAATCTAGAAAGGTGAATTTGTGGAGATTGAAAGTCGATGAGCCAAATTCCGCAACTCGAACCGGAAGTTCGGAAAGAATGAATTTGCAGAGATTGAAAGTCGAGGAGCCGACTTGCACAAACAGAACCGAAAATCAGAAAAGTTTCGAAAGTTGATAAGCCAACTTCCAAAACTCAAACTGGAAATTGGAAAAGTGCAGAAACTTCATCTCAAAAGTCGATAATCCAACTTCTGTAATTCGCTAAAAGTCAAAAAGGGTTGTTCGGTCCGCTAAAGTGTTGAAACCGGGAAGGTCGAAATTTGCGGAAGTGAAAAGTCGAATATTCGAAATCCAAAGTCCTAAGGAGAAAGTTGGGTTCTCGACTTCCAAAGTCTGGAAGTCAGAAGCGGATGATAAACTAAAGTTTAAATCTGTGCAGGTGTGGACGATTGATATCTAGTATAAGAGAAGATCTACTATTGAAGAGAACTCCACCAAGAAAAGGAGCGTGGAAGTTAAAGGGGTTTTGAGTTGCAAAATGGAGAAGAAATCGTTAACGATCCCCCCTGGAAGAAAGCTTAAGTAAGATAAGTGTTCACTTCTGCCTTTCAACTTCCGACTTCAGAAGTCGGAAATCCAGCAATGCAAGGTGTTCACTTGTCACCTTTCTGATTTTCGACTTACGAATTTCAGCCTTCCGATTTTTTACTTCAGAACGCAGAAATCCACATAATGCTTACCTTTATTCTTGGTTTCCTAATTTCTGACTTCCGACCTCCCGACTTCTACCTTCCGGATTCGGGAATCTGAAATCCAACTTTCCTTAGATTTTTCAGCTATCTTTCTGCTTTTTGACTTCCTACTTCCCAACTTCTGCTTTCCAATTCTGGGAATTGGAAAGCCAACTTTCCTAAGAACTTTCAAGTATCTTTCCGCTTTCCAACTTTCGACTTCCGCTTTCCGATTTCGGGAATAAAAAATCCAACTTTCCTTAGAACTTTCATCTATCTTTCCGCTTTTCAACTTCCGACTTCTCGACTTTCACTTTTCGATTTCGAGAATCAGAAATCCAACTTTCCTTAGAACTTTCAGCTATCTTTCCACTTTCTGACTTCCAACTTCTTGACTTTCGCTTTCCGTCTTCGGATATCGGAAATATTAACTTTCTCTTTATCTTTTCCTTGTGTTGTCACTCTCTACTTTCTGACTTCCAAACTTCGCTTCTCCCACACCGTTGATCTACTACGGAGTGGATATTGATAGTTGATCTGATCTTCCTCGCATCCCCTAAAACACTCTGTAAAATCTCCCCGTCTTTAGCTAAAAACGCACTAAATGTTACAGTTACTATAAAACATTCCCCTCTTCCACTAACTAATATCTTTTTTACTGCATATTAAATGTCACAGTTACCATAGTAGACAATCCCACCAGAGCGCTAGAGATGTTGGGAATAAACCAAGAAGAAACGACGACAACCACATGGAAAAATGCAAGTCTCCGTTTCCTTCTATCGTTTAAATATATGAAAGTAACAAAATAGTGGTTGAGAATTTTTTTTTTTTCTTAATACATACGTTCAAGATCACCTTGGTCATCACTGACCACTGCATGCCAGGAATGGCGGGCTACGATCTTCTTAAGAAATTGAAGGTATGAAGTTCATGTCAGCATAGGGCAGAAGTAGATAGAATCATATACAGTGCTCTCTATAACTTCTTCGAGTTTCGATGTTTGGCAGGAAATCAAGGGATTGAAAGAAATATTGTTTGTGATAATGTAATCTGAAAACGTGCCACAGAGAATTCAAAGGTATTTTGCATCCTGTATATGCACATTTCGACTATGAGATTTTAAAAAAAATTAATAAATTTTAGATATATTGATTTTTATTTTAGTTAATAGTATTTTTTTTTAATAATAACATTTCAAGTGAAAATACGGTTAAATTTTAAGATGGGTGTCTAAAGTTTAGATTAATTTTAATGCAATTTTTATTTACAAAATGTATGTCAAAATATATTATGTCAATTTTTGTTATTATCGATTTATTTATTAAATGCTTAAGATGATTTTTTTTTAACAAATCTGTATATTAAAATAGATTTATGTACATTTATTAAGAATTATATAATTTTTGATGTTATCATTTAATAATGTTTTATATTTATTTATATAAAAATTTAGTATTATTAGTATGTGATTTTAAAATAATTTTGCAAGGAGCGAGCAAATCTAGAATAGTGACGGAGAAGAGGACACGAGGCATATGCAGCTTGACAAGTTTGTAGGTCGTTTGCAGAACACTTTTCAGTGTCCAAGTACAGTTAATGATCTGTAATTTTTTTTTAACTTCCCTCACCAAATTGAAGAGTCTTCCACAAGCTTCTTGTGTATTACTTACTATTATATATAAAGATTTTTATTCTTCCATAATTAGCTTTGATCGGCCTTAAACAAGTTGTTTATGTGAAGCCTGCGTTGTGTGATCCAAGTCTATTAAGCAAAAGCAAGAGCAAAAGAAGCTTTTAATCACGAAGATACAATATTTTCCTGGCTAAATGCGATGGGTTTGTTTTGGGGCTCACTCAGATTTATATATTCTTTCAGGTAAATTTTCTCCCTTATTCTGCAAAAATTCAAATAGTAGGCATGGACTTTTACATGGAATATAGGGTTGATTGTGTGTTTTTGAGTGGAGCAGGCCGATTTCAGGAATAAGTCCCTGGTGGTTATTGTTATGACTTTTTTTTTCGCTGTGACAACGCCTTTTGGTATTTCTCTGTGAATTGGGATTTCTTCTGCTTACAACGAGAACAACCCCACAGCGCTAATTGTTGAAGGAGCTTTAACGCGACGTCTTTTGGAATTCTGATATACATGGCTTTGGTGGATCTTCTTGTTGCGGATTTTATCGACTTGTCTCGGATGCAAAAGAATGGAGCTCTTCAATTGGGCTAGCCCATTGGGCGTGGGCTAGCTATGGAGCAAACCTCCCTCCATCGGACGGAGGAGGAGCAAAGTCAACGTTGACTTTGCTCCTCCTCCATCCGATGGAGGGAGGTTTGCTCCATAGCTAGCTTATTCCCTTCAATTGTGTTCATGCATTGCTCTCTTGCTGGGTATAGGGGCCATGAGTTTGATCTCCAACTCTCTTGCTGGGTATAGGGGCCATGAGTTTGATCTCCAACTCTCTTGTTGGGTATAGGGGCCATGATTGGGTTAGCAGTATTTAGCAATTGTTTAGAAGGCTGTTGGATTTTACTAGGCAGGTGCCCCATTATCATTCAGACTTGTCAATTTTAGCTATTTTGTTCACATCAATAGAATAAGGAGAAAAAAGGAAATTGGGTGACGGCACCATACATTATTTACTTTTGCCATAGAAGCTAGGGTGACTCGCATCCCACATTCTATAGACGTTCTTACTTGCTTTCGCTACCATTATCCTGAGCGTTAGGGTTGACTTAGAAGGCGAGCGTAGTTCAGAATGACTAGGTGTAAAGGGCACTCCAACCATTCATAAGGTTTACTACAAAGACCACCAAATAGAGGTGACATGTTGTTTCAACCAATTCACTTGAGCGATCATCCCTATATTTACTTTCCTTGGAGAACTACTAATGATATATACGCTTGCTTTCGTCGTCTTCCTGAAGGAAAGACTTCCTACCTTTACTTAGTTGAGGTAAAACTTGTTTAACTTGACCTACACAAGTAAAAGCTTCGACAAGCTTACTTCGACCGAAAACATAATTTCACTTTAGACCTTTGGCAAGTTCCTCCGGAGTAAAAACTTGGACAAGCTTACTTCGACGGAAATTTTCACTTCGACAAAATTTGCACTTTGCTGCGAGTGACTTTGCTTCGACAAGTTTACTATATTAAGATATTATTAACTTGAAAAACAATATTCACGTGCAGTGAAAACAGGACATCTTGGATCCAAGAAATAAATATCCACTGCCATATTTTATATCTTTCTGGTGGAAGTTTTACACAACTTTTATAAAACAAAATATTAAATAAGCCTTGTGGAGAAGTTACCAAGTGGTAAAACAACTTGTATACAGGGAGGGAAATGTCGGAGGTTTTCGATCTTTATCATAAAAGGTAAATGTTAAAAACATTCATATGACTGAAACCGGAAAAGATGTGTGGCATGAATTAAACTTGTAAACAAGGAAAGTTGCTAATGCAACAAGTCTCTGCCTATAGCTTAAAGAGTATTTGTTCATAGTATAAAGCAGAGTTAACAAGTTTTTTTGGCTTCGAGGTCTAAGTCATTAGTTCAGAGAGGCACACTTAACAAGCTCTTTGGATTTGTTTCTCCAAAAGATTATTGATAGTGATATAACCGGGTCAAGCTTCTAAATTAGAAACTGTGTCACGGGTCAACTGAAGCTTCAAATCAGGAATGAGTATTAGTTATTAGTTAGTTAGGTCAACTATATGTGTGATAAATGTTTTGTTAGATCCAAATTAAAACTATGGAACCAAAGGAAATTATGCTTTTGACACCGTATAAACACACTCCCTGGACACCGTTGCAACCCATGCATAAAGAAAACCAACACGTATTGTCTTGAAGAAAATGACAAAGGATGAATACCACCACGTTGACTGACACATGCACAAAACATCAACCATGTGTGTTTCTCGGTTTCCATGACTCACACATGCACATTTCAAAACTTGTTTGAGTCGATAATGATAGAAATGGCATATTATATTATATGGGTTTTTGATGTGATCAGCCTTCATAAAGAAAATTATTATATATCAGCAAGTGTCAGGCATTACTACTCTAAAAAACATTGAATTCTTAAAAAAATGATCATGGACACTGCAGATTTTCAGCCAGCCGCCGTCTTCTACATGGCATCACTGGTATTTTTGCACGGGTTTTATTGCAGGGATTTGAGTTGTAGCTATTTCGCATCATCTGGATGCTTGATCGTGGAAATGGAACAAGGGTCTTGGAATTAAATGAATGCCCAACTTCATAAAGGACTCCAGCTTCTTTCAGACATTCGTAAAGGTAAAAAAAATGTTAAGGTATTATTATAAAGGAAACTTCGTTGCTAAATGATCAATTATAGAATAGAATACCCGCCAGTCATCAATTATAGAATATATGCTTTATTCATCTTTTAGGGACACGTACCGGTGGCATAGCATTCGTATCTATGAAGGATGCTTCAGAATGCAGCATGTTTTAGCAGCATGAAGTACATAAATGATCAACGATTGTGGGTCTAAACGGTAGGTTTCATGGAAACGTCAACAAGGTAATTTATGATATCTATAATGTAACTCAATTTTCCTTTATCTCTTTGCCAAGCAAGACATATTTGAAAGTGGGTATCATGCTGACATTGGAGGACTTTTTTTTAATCTTCCCAGCCCTTGTGAATGACCTTCTCACATTAGTCCTGGTATGTTCTAAGATAATGCCTCAACGGTGTGGGATGGAAAAAAGGAATAGTAGGGCGAGCTTCAGGTCTCTTTCCTTCCATTTTTAAGGTAATCTGAAGGAGGCAGTATTTGTCCCTCTATTTCAAAACCGGTGTAGGTTGTAAATTTGATCTTTTGGAGAGGACAGCTCAAACTTATTACCAATTAGAATGAAAGAAAATATGTGAATAACCCCAGAATTACTAATAAGGCTTGACCGCTAGTGTAGGCGTTGAAACTGAAGCTATAGGAGAAGAGGTAGAATCGTACTGCAACTGCTTAAGAGAGATCAGAGCTAGTACTAGAGGAAGCGATAGCGAAAAAAAGAGCTCAGAGAGCAATGCTGCTAAGCAGGAAGATCTGTAATCTATTTGAAAGAGCATATCGCAACGGTATATTGCACATACTTACTGAAATGTGGATCTTTGTAAATGTAAAACTACGAAATACTAGCCCACGAGGTGTTCGCTCTTCCCATGGAGTTTTCTTGCTCAAACGCCTATCGGAGTGCCGATTCCCAAGCACATATATAAAATTAATGACCATGACACGTATCACCTACTATGCATGCAGTTGCTAAGTGTGGAAGAAAAGCTTATAGCATAGGCATGACAAACACTGAGACCCATGAGACAATGTCTATCTTTAATGCTTTGTTTTGGATGTGGAAATGTTTGGAAATGAGTGAACAAAGCGTAAAGGTAAATATGAGAATGGACAAGGCATCCCAGCTCGTGTTAGTGCGGAAATTGCAATGCATTGGGCAGAAGAATAGTGGAGGTCGTTCACCGTCTACACTAGATCATGTGCGCGTCAAGGATCCTCATAAAAAGGGCAAGGAGCACAAGGTTTGTGCTCTTCTATTCTCTATGTATAGTTTAGAATATTGAGTGTATAGTTTAGAATCTTGAGACAGTTCCTAATTTGTAGTTGATTGGATGTACTTCTGTAATGCGTCTGCATTTTCTCTTTATCTTTTTAACTTTCCTGAAGAGGGATACATCAATAAGGTTGACAAAAGTAAAATATTCGTGAGATTTGAAAGAGGGTTTTATGTGAATTCAAACATCGAGTATGAGGCGAAGTTTTCGTACAACAAAAGCAACATAATAAGGGGACATCGTGCAATTGCAAAAATACAAGGCTTGAGCAACAGGTTTTTATTTCCAATGTAGACAATGCAGGCCTGTACTAACAATGGAGATCATTCATGGGATACAGTTTTTAATACTTCCTTCAATCCATTTCTTAATTCAAATCAGTTAAGTGCAGTTATTGGCACACTCAAATGCACTGGTCCTCCACCATACCTAGTCTATGGAAAACCTCACAAGACATTGTCAACCAAGCGCTCCATAAAACAGGTCGGTATTTTCATCTCTGGAGCAATTTAATATTTCTCCTTTCCCTGTAGCTATTTTAGTAAGTTAATATAAACAACATAGTTCAAATTTGTTAAGCAAAAACCATCATAGATTCATATCCATCTTAGTCTGGAAACATTAGCATACAAATTAGTGCTAAAATACAAAGATTAGAATTACAAATTTCATTGTTTATTAATGAAACTAACAAATTTAGGGATGGAGATTTACTATTTTTATTTTTAGAGGTGCACAGGCTAGAAGAGTTTAGGATATCAAACCACTGGGGAAATAGATTACCTTGGTTCTTTGAGGCGCAGTGAAATTTGAGAGGACTAAGAATAAAACTAACCTGCAAAATCTTTAGCTCTGTTCGATAAACACCACTAGAAGACAGAACTTTGAGCTCTTTAGACCTCGCACCAGAGAAAGTCAAGGAAGCAGAGGTAGCCATGGCAAAGCCAATGCGTTACCCAACCCATAATATAGTGATCGCGTGATCTGCAGGAAGATTTGTATTTTTCTTCAATGGCACACCTGCAAATTTCCACCACTCATTGCTCAATCGATACCCCTCCACCTCCACTAGTTACCCGACCTACGACGTATTTATCAGTCATCGGGGTCCCGATGTTAAAAAGGGCTTCGCTAGCCATCTTTACCATGAACTTTATTTACATGGCTTGCAACCTTTCCTAGACAGGGAGGTATTCGAGGCTGGAGAGTTCTTATCTCCTCAAATTGAAGCCGCCATCATAACCGCATATGTGCATATCGCCATTTTCTCACCTGGATATACGGAATCAAGATGGTGTTTGGATGAGCTGCTCTTTATTCTGCAGAAGCCTCAGGATACTATCATTCCCATATTTTTTAATGTGAAGCCATTTGAGGTTAGATGGGCTAGCAAAGATGGACAGTATGCTCAATCTCTGAAAAAACTAGAAGATAAAGAGAGATGCGACCGCCAAACACTTGAAAATTGGAGAATAGCCCTATCGCCAATACCTGCGTACAAGACTAACAAGTCACATTCAGTGGCATCTTGCTTCATTCCGTCGCATCTTGCTTCAATGCACAATACCATCTGTGTTTTGGTTTGTTCTGGATGCTTCCAGGACTAACAAGTCGCCAATAGCTGTGTACAGGACTAACAAGTCACCAATACCTGCGCACAGGACTAACAAGCCGACACCAAATGTGTCTAGTGACACCAGACAACAAATCGTGTCTATTAGACACATTGCCACCAACATCATTTTTAAATGCTTACATTAAGAAAACATTTCAGCCAAATTTATGCAACTAAGCATTAAATGTCATCAAAGTAATGCTAAAGACATTTCTAGCATTACTCGATTTGGAAATTTTAGTCCAAAATACTTATGGAAAAACTAAGCTATGTATGAAAATCAACTCATTTTCATAAGAACTTGCCTCGAAAAGAGGCCAAATAAGACCACAATTTAAATGATTGGTGGCCAAAAGCTCTTGTATATTTTGATAGGTTAATAAAAAGGTGCACAATTATTGTTTTGAACCGAAGTTAGGATAAAATACTTAAACTTACATTGAGGCATGTGCACGAGTATTGTTTTTTACGGCAGGCCCATTCATATAGTCCCTGCTAGCCCGAGGGCAGGGACTAATAACAAGTGAAAATATAAATATATATTACAACAACAAAACACGCAGCATACAGAGTCACTTTCAATTTTATTTAGATTCTTCATTTTAAGAGAGCTTGGGCTCTCAATAATTTCTCCAAACCATTGCCTTGAGCTCTTCAACCTTCTTTGACTCTTTTCCTTCTATTCTAGTGAATTCTCCTCGCTTTGTTTTTCTAACTACTAATTTATCTACATATACATCTACTTCATATTGGTTTCTCTAGGAAGTTAATGATTAACACTAAAGACTACCATTTAATTTCTATCTGGAATTTACTTAATAACTTGACTTGTAAAACTAATACACTGCTAAAAAAATATTCACAGACTTGAACCATACTTTCTAACAAACTAATTAATAAACTGAAAAATGTGATGCATGTCCACTCATAATTAATATTTCCAACACTCCCCTTTAATTATGAGCACCTAAAGATCATTAAAACAAACTTTTATCAAAAACTTCAGAGCTGGAACTTGCTCTGTTAAACAACTTCATTGAATAGAAACATTTTCAGAATTAGTTACTCCTAAGAAACTTCACAGATACCAAAATGTGTCCATTATCAATGGTTTTGTAAAGATGTCTATCAGTGGATCTTCAAACTTGCAAAATTCTAAACAAAATTATTTGTTATTTACCAATTCTCTGATTCGGGTACCTAGAGATGGGGAAAGTAGAGGAGTTGAGAAATGCTCTCTCATAGTCGCTCTCTATCCATCCTTAGAGGCCATCTACAGCTCATGGCATTTAGGGGGGCTCTCAATTCCACAGAGCAAAGGTAACCAACAAGCATATGAATATGAAGTAAAACATGTGCAAGCAAAGATAAGGAAGTCATAATGCACACGCAACATGCTACCATCGATAGCCTTTTTAAACAATTTCAAGCAAGCAAATCGAGATGGGAATCCCAATAGGGCTTGATCAAAATCAAGGACTTAAGATTACCCTACGGGACCCCCTTCCTAGCAACTTTCTCATCATTAAGTAGGAAAATACATCTTCCCCAAATTCAAGGTTGGGGTCGGGCAAGTGTAAGGAGGGGCAGGTGCATTATAGGTTTGACTAAGGACTACAACCAAATGATCATATATTATTTTGATCAATAGAAAAGAGTTCTTGTCATTAACATAGTTAAAAAATAGTGGAAAGGGATCAAAGAGATTCCCATTCTTAGACAAGTTGCAAATAAACAATTTCGGAAATCACTAGAAGTCTAGGAGTTTAATCCAATTGCAGACCTATTCAAAAAAAGGTTCAAATGCTCATTGATTTTGGAGGCATCCATACTATCTCTTCTGCTTCTACCACCTAGGACCCTTAAAACAACCCCTCTTCCACTCTGGTTGTGGTTCAACTCATGTCCTTGCCCTTTTTGTTTTGTGTATTTTATTTTATGTAGGGTTTTTGTTTTGTATGCACACACACACACATATTATAATATAATATATGTATTATATATTATATATTATATTATAATATATGTATTACTATATATGATGACAACAACAACAACGATGACGATGGAGACAAGGATGATGACCATGGGGTCAATAAGGTTGGCAATGGTGATAATGGAAATAATGATGACTATGAGGAGGAGGAGGAGGAGGAGGAGGAGGAAGAGGAGGATTACAATGACATTAGAGGAAATTTCAACTCAAAATGGGCCTTTTAACTTTTATTCAAATTCCATGTCATCATTTGTTAGCCAATGAAATTGCTTTAAATTTGAAATACCGTATAGGTCTTAAACACTTTTTTAATATAAATTTGGTGATTGGTATCATAAAAAAAACTACTTTTTTTGTTTGTATTTTTTACATATCTCCCTGTGTTTTTACTCAAATTTCAATCAGGAGAGCTCATTGGATGCAGAATCAAATTCCGCATCCAATGAGTACCCACTCGGCATACTTTTGACGAACCCCGCTACCCAAAAAAAAAGAAATACCTGGAAAAATGTAATGTTGATGTCATCATTCCATTTTTTAAGGTATTTCTTGTTTTTTGGGTAGCGGGGTCCATCAAAAGTATGCCGAGTGGGTACTTGTTGGATGCAAAATTTAATTCCACATCCAATGAGCTCTCCCGATCGAAATTTGAGTAAAAACACAGGGAGATATGTCAAAAATACAAACAAAAAATAGTTTTTTTTCTTTTCTTCCTCCAAAATTAATAAATATTATTTTATTATTTTAACTATTATTTTATTAATTCATTTTAGGAGGCCCATTTTGAGTTGAAATTTCCTCTAATGTGACAATTTTGATGACCATGATGATGATGATTAGTATAATGATGATGATAATGATGGTGGTGATGACGACAACAATGAGGATGAGCATCAACATCATCATTTCACAAGTTATGATAGTGTAACAATGACGATGGGTTAGTAAGTTTGACAATGAGGATGACAATGATGAGGATGTTGATGAGCATCAACATCATCATTTCACAAGTTATGATAGTGTAACAATGATGATGGGTTAATAAGTTTGACAACGAGGATGACAATGATGTTGATGAAGATCATGACGACGACAATGATGACATTAATAATGATTATGAGGAGGAGGAAAAGGAGGATGAAAATGGTGAAAATTTTAATGACATTGAAGATGGCGATGGTGATGATGAGGATGAGAATGAGAATGAAAATGATGGCAATGACGATGATGATGATCATGAGGAGGAGGAGGATGGTCGCGTTAATTATGACGATGATGATAATGATACCAAAGATGTTGATGATGATTATGAAAATGGCAATGGCAATGAAGATGACAATGATGATGATGATGGTGGTGATGAGGACAATGATATTGATGATGAGGATGATGATGACAATGATGAGGATGATGATGAAAATGACAACATGAAAAAAAAGATGATGATGGCAATAATGATGATGATGATGTTGTAAATGATGGCGATGATGGAAATGATGATGATGATGATGATGATGACAATGATGTTGCTGCTATTGATTATGATGATGGCGATGATGACAATGACGATGATGAAAATGACAATGAAGATAATGATGATGATGACCATGATGGTGATGACAATGACGATGAAGGGGAGGAGGATAACAATGTTGATTATGATGATGATGACATTGATAATGATGTGACTATATGATGATGATGACAATGAAGATGACGATGACAATGACGATGATGATGATGACAATGACAACAACAAAGAAAAGGGCATAAGACTTAACAACACATAATCAACCCATATAAGTAAATACTTTAAAGAGAATAAATCATATAAAAATATAATCACATACCTCCTACATTTCAGCATTTTAGCAATATCATTAATCTTCTTCTTCATCTAACTCCACATCTATATCATTCAGTTCATAATTGATGTTAAAAGGGTTGGCCATATTAGCATTCTCGGTGCCATTTTTCATTAATATAATCATCAATATCATCATTGAGAACATTGTCATCTACATCTCTTCAACTTCTTTGACTTCTTTGCACGACACATCTACCTCATGCTCATATGCATCATTTTATTTTTCAATCTCATCTTCTTTCAGTATGTTATACTTTGCATGCCTTCATATTGGATCATATCTAACGACATAAGACCAACCTACTTTACCTGGAACATATGAATAAAAGAATTTCTTATTGGCTTGGAAGAACACAAGTTTTTGTACCCTTCTCAAATTTCCTTGTATTAACCATGGTAAATCCATTGGCATGCTCAATAATAGTTCTTTTGGGATCACGTTCATTCATCTGTAACTTGTATCATTTGATATCAAATAGAACTAACTTAAAATATTTGAAGTCACACTCAAGAATATCATCCAAATACCCATAGTATCTATTTCCATATACAATTGGATGCATGCCACTTCTAGAGGAAACATTAGTGACCTGAAATACTACAGTGATTACACAATCAGAGGTTTTATTCTTGTCATCCAACTTTTTTATGCTAAAGTTTTTGTCATTGTACCACATAACAGTGTGGATTTTTAACTACAATATGTACATGTAAAAAATGTTATAATATTGAACAATATGCACAAACATTAACCAATAATCACATCAGAACCAAACTATCCCAACCTCTTACCTACATAAAAACAAATATTCAGAATATAAAGGATAGAGACAAGAAAATAAATACACGAGGTTTACATGGTAAAACCCCAATATGGGGGAAAATCCACAGGAAGGTTGTCTATCTTTATTATTCTTTAGAAATATCCTCCAATATTACACGAGCTTTGTCACGTCCCCATCTCTCCAACCGAGTAGAGAGGACGTGACCATGGACTTAACCAGCCGGGCTAAGAGCCCCATGAACATGCATAAAATTGCTGAAAACTGAATGCTGAAAGAAAATGCTGAAACAGAATGCTTAAACAAAAACTTTGAACTGGAATAGGCACACATGAATATTCATCATGCACAGATGCAATTCTTCAACATACACAGCTACAATTATATATCTTGCACAACGGAATTAACGTGCATCCATTCAAACATTTAGTTAACATGTTCATTTATCATTAACAGTAAACATGGTTGCAGAAGTAAAAATGGACAATATTACTTATCTTATGATGAATTCGTTCTGCAACCAGCTACGTCGCTACAACGTTCCACCCAACCATAGGCTAGCGTGCTCCTTAATCTCTCAGCAACGCTGCCACCCCCGAGCTGGGAATGATTCTCCAAGGAATAAGGGAACTAGCAGGCTTACACATAGCCAAGGATATACAAACACATCCAAGCCAACACAGTTGGGTTTATTAGGCCATCAAGGAGTTGGGAAAGGATCAATGCTAAGTTGGTGAGCTCATTACAGAGCCAAGAACACCTACACTAGAACTAGCCTGACCTCTAAGACACCCAAACACACCCAACACAAGGAATCAGTCCCTTCTCTGCTACATAGTCCCTCAGGCCCTGCATTCCCTTCCAGTGCTATTTAGGGATGATGGAGAAGAAGGCCAGCCCTCTAGCTCTGTCTGTGTGGTTTCCTGCCACCAGGTTTATCAAGCAAACCAAGCCCCCATCCCTACTCCCAATACAGTCCAAAGACCAACCATTACACTCCGGCAATTAATTTAGCTGTCACAGCTTAAACAGGGAAAAACGACTTCAAACGGTCTACAGCTGCCCCAAAATGTAACAATAACCATAGCTCACAGCATGGGGAAATTAACAGTCCCAAAATGTAATCAATGAGCACAGCTCACAGTAGGGGAAGACGACTCCAATCAGTTTGTGCGTGAGTGAAACTTGCACCAGACTCCAAATGTGAAGGAAGATCACAACAATCACAGCATAAGGGAGACCGCAGCAACATAGTGGATCAGTCTATGAGACAGCTGAAAACGTGAATGAGAGATCACGGCTCTCAGCTCGCTGCTTCAGTCGAAAAACCAGGAAAATTCCTGTGCGTGAGAATGATGGACAGACAATGGTCTTGCGTGAGGATGAACAGCAATGGAGAGGATGTGAAATTGGATGTGCGTGAGTAACATCAATGTCGTGGAAAGAGTGGAATCCCTGCATGAGTGATCCCCATCGTTTTTCCCAGCCATAGTGAAGTCAACCATGGTGGAGTGTGCGTGTGGGTGAGGACTGACAGTCCTGCCACCCCACTCCCAAAGATCATAACTGCCTCAACCACCAGCAGCCTTTCTTAATGAAAGTGGTTGGAATAAGACAAGGGAAGAAGACACATGGGTATTTTCTCTCATTGGCCAAGGTTTGACAATTCCCCCACATCCTTATCCTTGTGAAAATCATGCCCATCTCAATTTAGTTACCGCGATCGTAGCTGGTCGGGTTCATTTTAATTAAAGATGCATATTTACATGATGTTGAAACTTAATATGTGCCACATGCCCCGATATACCATCGGTGACAAATTAAATCCAAAACATAGCATAACCGATCAATGGTGGGGCCTTGGCCTTTAGCTCCACACCGTGATCATTTACAATATATGTACATCTTAATGCAATGGGGTCAAAACTGGGACATTACAAGCTTCTCCACCATATGCTTATAACCCTTTATAATTATAATCACAATACTTTTTCCATGCCTTGATATGACTCTCTTGACTATATTGTATACCAAGAGGTATGGAGGAATTACATTCCCTTTTTACATGTGGGATAAATTTAATTTCACCTAAATGGGAACAATAATAATTTACTCCATAATACATGTGCAATAACTCATTTACATATGACTAGACAACTTTCAACATAGTACTATACATTATTACCATCCAAAGTAACACATTCCAATACTCCCCTTTAATAGTGACTAGGAAGAACACGCTTTATGGAAGAAGAGCTCATTACATTAACACTCCCCCTTGATTCCAACTTCTCGCATTTCGAGCGACTTGCGAAGATGTACAAACTTTTCCTCTATCATGGATTTGGTGAAGGCATCTACTGCTTGATGTTTTGTAGGACAATACTTCAAAGAAATAGTACCATCTGCAACAATATCTCAAATATAGTGAACATCGAGATCAATATGTTTAGTCTTTGAGTAATGCACTGGAATATATGCAAGTTGAATTTCACCCTAATTGTCACAACTCAACTTTTTGGCAAATTTATGAACCAATCAAAGCTCTATAGGAACATGAAGTAACGAAACAACATCTTTAGCTACTTCCTTAGCTTCCATGTACTTTGCTTCACAAGAAGAAAGAGAAATAATTCTCAACTTCTTACTGGACCATGAAATCAAACCTAAACTAAGATGAAATATATACCCTGTAGTAGACCATGTATTGAACTACCACTCACCCAGTTAGAACCTATGTAACCAAGAAGAGAAACTGTAGAATTGCTTGAATAAAAAACACAATAATTCATTGTCCCCTGTAAATATTTGAGAATTATTTTTTCTTCCTACCAATGAATTTCATGAGTCTCTTGCATAAACCTTGAAACCAAACTAATTACAAAAGAGATATCAGGCCTAATGTGTGTCAATATATCAAAATTCCTACAAGCTGGTGGTAAAGTGTAGCATAAACAAGAGGAGTATCACATTCAACAATTAACTTTACACCGTACTGAAATGGAGTTGGAGAAGGATTACAAACACTCATACGGAACCTAGCAAATAATTTGTTTGCATACTTTACTTGTGAAAGGAATATACCATCGGTCAAATTCCATATCTGAAGACCCAAAAAACAATGTAGAATGCCTAAATTTGTCATGAATTTCAAACTGATTTTTAAGATCATTATTTACATCCTTTATAAGAGAAAGATGGATACCAGTAAGGAAATGATCCTCCACATGCAATACAATAATGAGGATGTGATAAGTAAAGTGTTTTACATATATATTTGGATCAGATAGACACTAATTAACACTCTTCAAGAAATAAACATCAATTTTCTCATACCAAGCTCGTGGTGCTTGCTTAAGACCATATAAAGACTTGTGTAATTTTCATATTAAACTTGAAGTGTCAATAGTAATAAAACCAAGTGGTTGTTTAATATAAATGTATTCATGAAGATCACAATTAAATAAAGCACTCTTGATGCTTGCATAAGACCATATAAAGACTTGTGTAATTTTCATATTAAACTTGAAGTGTCAATAGTAATAAAACCAAGTGGTTGTTTAATATAAATGTATTCATGAAGATCACAATTAAATAAAGCACTCTTGATGCCATTTGGTATATTTCTCATTTATAAGATGAAACAAGAGAAATAATAGTTCTTATTGTGTTAATTTATGTAACCAGAGAAAAAGTTTCATTATAAATTCCTTCTTGTTGATTAAAAACTTTTTGCAATTAAAAATACTTTATACTTTTCAATCTATCCATTGGCACTAAACTTTGTTTTATATATACATTTGCAACCGACTAAATTATTTCCATAAGGAAGAAGAACAAGTGTCCAAGTCTTTTTCTTCATTAAGGATTTATACTCTGCAGTCAATGCTTCTTCCCATTGAGGTTTATCCTTTTCTTGAGAATAATTAATAGGATCATCTATGGCCAATACCTTGGTCATAAGAGCAAAGTAAGAGATAGTTCTATGAGTATCAAAAGGAACACCAATATTAGAACATGTAGATTTGAGAGTTTTTTGGGCCTGAACATGAAGAGGAGAAGTGACAAGAGCCACTTCAGGAAATTCAATACATTTAGGTGAAATCCTTGAAGTAGGAGAACTAGGATCAAGGGTAGGAAAAGAGATGGTAGAAGGAGTAACAAGTATAGGAGTAATAGGAGATGAATGCATATTCATAGTAACATGAGGTTTAATAGACTCAAGGGGAGCCTAAGAGACTTCATTAAACTGAACATCTTATCGGATAATGACATCTTGGGTAGAGCAATGAAACAACCCGTAAGCTTTAGAATCCTCACTATAACTAATGGAAATACATTTTCTTGACTTGAGCTCTAACTTTTTCCATTTTTCCTCATGAATATGTGCTCAACATTTACTGCCAAATATCTTAAAGTTACTAATATTTGGTTTTCCTCCATTTCATTTTTCCTCTGGAGTAACCTGCAAACTACCTTAGCAAGAAATCTATTTAAAATGTGGTTAACACAACATATGGCTTCATCCCAAAACCTATTATGTAATCCTTTAGAATAATGCATGCATCTAGCCATTTCAACCAAAGTCCTATTTTTCCTTTTAGCTACCCAATTTTGTTGAGGTGAATAAGGAACAATATTTTGATGTTGAATAACATGCTTAGGTAAAAATGCATTAAATTCCTTTTTAATGAATTCCACCACATTATTAGTTCTTAATGTACCAATACTTATACCAAATTCATTCTCAACCATGAATTTAAATTCTTGAACTTTTTCAAAAGTTTCACTTTTATGTTTCAAAAAATAAGCCCAAGATTTTCTACTAAACTAATCAATAACGTAAGAAAATAGACAACATGAGACAAAGAACGGGTCTCAATAGGTACACAAATATCACTACGAATTAGTTGCAATGATAAACTTAATATCACTTCCCATGTCTTGATATGAATCTCTTGACCATCCATATTGACCCTTTGTTTATAGTCCACACATCTCAGCTACCCCATTTTGTTGAGGTAAACAAGGAACAATATTTCAATGTTGAATAACATGCTTAGATTAAAATGCATTAAATTCCTTTTTAATGAATTCCACCGCATTATTAGTTCTTAATGTCTTAATATTTATACCCAATTCATTCTCAACCATGAATTTAAATTCTTGAAATTTTCCAAAAGTTTCAATTTTATGTTTCAAAAAATAAACCCGAGATTTTCTACTAAAATAATCAATAAAGTAAGAAAATAGACAACATGAGACAAAGAAGGAGTTTCAATAGGTACATAAATATCACTACTAATTAGCTGCAATGTTAAACTTAAGATCACTTCCCATGTCTTGATATGAATCTCTCGAACATCCATATTGACTCTTTATTTACAACCCACACATCTCAATCTCTTCAACTTCAGTGTATGAGGTAGTGTTCTTGCACATTGAAAAACAACAGAGGTAGAGACATTTGCATTTCACACATTACTCGAGGAATTTTTCTCCTCCAATATTTTATATCTTATTTACTTATTTCCTTACATAACAATCACCTACACATGATACAAGCAAATCACATGTTTCAACAAAAAAAAGTATATGCATTACAAGTAAAACGCATCATGTCAACAAGTTCTACAACAAACATGTTGAATATAAATCGTTATGATACATGCCAAAATCATATACAACTTTTTTTATGTTGTTGTCAAAAAAAAAGTATGGAAGAGATAAAGGTAGAACATGCTCTAACAAAAAAAAGCGATCATTATTTTTTTTATAAATAAAACAAAATTAAAATACTAAAAATAAGTATTACCAATATATAAAAATATTATTTATGTTCCAAGAAAATTTCATTGAAAAATTATTTTTCTAAATGACCTCTTTTACAACATTGTTTTGCTTCTTTGTAAATAACCTTGTAAGACTATTTAAGTGCCCATTGATATTTGAATGCATCACATTTTGCATTGCAATTATTTGAATAAATCATATTTTGTGTTGCATGACTGGCTTCATGAATGTCACTAAAAATGTTGGCATTTTTTTCTTTGACTGAAATATATTTGAAAGCAAAAACCAACGATGACATGGAAATCCTTTCGATTCCAATCCCTGCAAAAGTCATAGGTCAATAACTGAAACAAAAGGTTCGGATGATATGGCTAGGTTCAAGAGTACTTTAAGAAAAGTTCTACAAAATCCCTGGTCATTGAAGAGGGGGTGGGAGTTGGCTAAACTCTATATCATTTGCATTTTTTCAGCAAGTTTGGACGAAATTCAGCAACACGATTTGTTGTTGAAAATGAGATTTTCAGTGTTGAAATTGAAATTTTTATCGTAGAAATGGATTCAGGACCCCTTTTAAACCCAAACTCGTCCATGGCTATTGAATCATTTCAAGTAAAGATAGTGTTTCACTCTCATGTCCCTGTTAATTAAGCCTTTTGGGGCATCTAGATTATGCAATTCCAATCACTGAAAACTACCATTTGAACAATTTCCACTAGATTTTGACCACAAAACTAAAAACTCACGAGATTTCGGATGCAAATGATCTAGATTTTATCTTACTCCGACGGAGTGGGCTATTCTCTGAGCCCCTTCACGAATTTTTCCTTGAGTTGTTTTCCTCCTGTGTTTCACTCTTCTTTTGAAATTGTGGGCCTTTCGACGGCAAGCCTTATGGCCATCTCGGTAGGCATCTCTTGGGATTTTATAGAATGTGTCCAATATCAATAAATCCATAGTACAGTGCAGTTGGCATATCTCCATCAACTTTCCATGCCATCATATCCATGACTATAGGCCACTGCCATGTCATATGACTAGGACCATAACACCATTTTAAATCTGAATTTGAATTTCAGACAAATCGTGGCATACAAAATATGTAACCCACCTAGAACTGAAAAATAAATATTTGTATTTATTTAAGAAAACATTATGCTAAAAGTTATTGTAAGTCTTTATGACCAAGTTGGTCAAGGATGATTGTAATTCGATATTTTATTTAATTTAAATAATTAAATGAAGAGACACCTATCCAAAGGAGACTATTGAAAGAGTGTCCACTGACCCACTAGGAGGAATGAGCAGTTGTAGAAGGTTGAATGACAAGTGGCAGCACTAGCATTTCACTTTCTAGTTGTTGCAGGAAGCAAAATCCCTAAAATTGTGGTCATGTTCCTTGAGGAGGAACTAAGCAGGTGGCTCATTTAATTTCAAAATTGACCTAAAAAACTAGGCAATCTTATATATACCATCGAATTGAGCAAGAGGCTCACTACATTCTATTCCAAGGGAATGAACCTTGTGATTTCTGCAAACTGAAAAGTTAGGCACACAAGGAATCCGATGAGGGGATAGCTAAAGTGAAATTGTTGAGTTAAGTCTTCTAATGAATGCTAAGTTGCAGAGAGTTCTGTGTGTGTTGTTACACAGCAATCTTCACCATAGTGGTTTAGTGAACAATCTCGGGGGTCCTAAAGCAAGTGATCTTGGCTGCTTCAGGAGATGATTGGGAGGAACGGTCTCTTTTGGGTGTTTTTCCCCCTTCTGCAAGTTATCCAAGTTCTAAGTTGTTTAGCTCATATCTATAAAAATTTCTTTATATCACTATTTGCAGTTTTAGGAATGTTAGGGATGGTTCTGAACTAAGTAACCATTAGTGAAGTTGAATAGGATATTGAAAGTTTATTTTCTGAGTATTGTATTATTGTAAATAATACTACAGTTTTCATTTCTATGAACTTAAGAGGAAAATTGTAGATTATTTTAGTGTTTCTCTACTCTTACTTACGAATAACATTATAATTAGTTTTTGAGTTTATATTATCGTGTTCTTCTTTTAAGAATTTCATATCTTTAGCAGGAAGGTCTTTTTATGATAGTACATTATTTTTCCCTAGAATCATAAGCTCTCTACCTAATTTTAAACTTAAGGACTGAGTTACAACTATGAAAAGAATCCTAATAAGATGAACCTTTACTAAAGGAATAATATAAAGTATAGTATTATTATTAATACAGCCAAACCAGATTTAGTTTCTATCAAAACTAACTAGGGTCTAAATTCTAAGCTCGTACAGAACCTTGTTTAAGACTCTACAAAGTTTACTATAAAATTATTTATATAGATATAAATTACTATAATAAACAAAATTTAAATAACTATACTTAAATTATTCAATTGTAAATACTATAAGGACAAATCTCAAGAAGGTATATTCCTTCACGAGAATTTCATTACAATATTAGAACACTTTATATAAATATATTAAAAACCCTAATTAATGCTAAAATTGAACAAATCAAGGGTTTGAGCCATGTTCTCTTCACAATTATAACTATTCATGGACAAAATGTCATTTGAGGGTTTTAGTATAACGTAACTTACTGTAAGCCTTTCAATAAATAACTTCACATAAAAACAAATTATTCAAACAATTGATCTTAGAAATCATACAAATGTCGTAACCAGTTGTAGGTATCTTTACAAGTCAAATAATATAAACTTATTAAAGCCTTATGGCTCAAATCAAATTATATCCATTTATAATTTACAAACAAGTTAATATTAGTTAGCTTATACCACTACAACAAAACCCTATGATTAGCGTCTCTTTTAGCTTCCTTTTTAGCGTCCACTATCACTTTTAGTGTATTTTTCATCATTTTTTGGACAAAGTGGATGCTTTTCCATGGGATGGCACTTTTAATGGCATTATTTGCGTCCCTTTTTAAAAGTTGGTGCTATTTTGGATGCTAATTAGCATCCCAGTTAGCATCCCATTTAGCGTCCCAATTAGTGTCGCAATTAGCATCCCAATTAGCATCCCAATCAGCATCCCAATTAGCGTCCCTTTTTAAAAGCTAATGCTATTTGGGACACTAATTAGCATCCCAATTAACATCCCAATTAGTGTCTCAATTAGCATCACAAATATCATCCCAATTAGCAGCCAAATTAACGTCCCAATTAGCGTCCAAAAAAACATCCCATATAACGCCAAGAATAGCCTCCAAAAAAACATCTTGAATAACATAATACAATATATTAATCCAGGGTTAGCGACAGGAATTGTGCCATGAATTTTGATAGGAAAAACATCCATTATAGTGCCAAGTATAGAGCCAGGAATTGTGCCTAGAAAACATCCAACATAGTGCCAAGTATAGATCTAGGTATAGCACCTGGAATAATGCCAAAAATTTCGAAAGGAACCACGCTAGGAATTGCACTAGGTTTAGAGCCAGGACTTGTGTTCGAAAAACGTTCGACATAACGTCAAATATGTCAATGTTGATTTCAATGGTCATGGTTCATGTGATAGTACTTTTGGATCTTGATTTATCATAGTGGTACCTAAATGATCATAATCATGGAACTTTTAGATCTTTATTAATCGTGATGAGGGGTAAATTACCTTAATGTCACCTAAATTTCTCTAAAGGCATTTGAGTGTCCCCAACAACATTTGATAGACCCTAATGGCATCTGATTGGCCCTAAAAACATGATGATGATGCATCACGATAATTATGATGGAGCGTATGGATGTGATTTGATAAGTATAAGACTATATCATCCATTCATGTGAGGTAGTAGGGCTCCTTGCTCATTATTATCACAATTATATTGATGATGACTATGATGACGACAATGATTTATTGTATTCTGATGATGATGATGATGTGGATGTCAATGATGGTTATGCATGTGGTATCACTTTTGGATACTTATTGAATCTAATGGAACCTAAATGTCTGTAATGCCATCTAAACAATCCTATTATCATCGAAATGACTGTAACTACATATAAATGACCTTAACAATTACATGACATTAATCCTAATGTTGATGAGTGATTAAGAACACTAATGGCATATGAGTGACCATAATGACAATGATGACGATGATTTTGTTGATGATGTAATTAATGTTGACGACGATGATGATAATGAGGATGATGATCAAGATGATATTGATGTACCATATGGCATTGATGATGATCATGATGATGACAACGTTGATGTCCACGATGATGATGCATGTCATAATACTTCTAGATACTACAGGATTTGAGATATTGGAGTTAATAACAAGTAATGGAGGTTGTGAGGTGTTGACCATAACAAAATATTGTTAGCCATTAGGTTTTACATTGACTAATATGGCCATTGGGTTTGGTAGTCCCCCCACCCCCCCTACACCCTCCTTGCAGAAAGGTAGTACAATACCACATGTCATGGTACTACCAAAATGTCACCCTACAAGTTTGTTGTGGACAACCCCCATCCATACCCCATTTTTACTGAGAACATCCAAGGCACAAGAAGTGGATATCATTCTTAACACAAAAACTAACTTTCTTTGTATTCTTAAGGAAATTTTGGTCTTGGTTTAAAATGGAATGAAGCAATAAGCATTTCAATAATGCTCACAGTGTTACTTTGAAGCAGTGGATCAAATGTTTTTACATCAAGGAAAAAATCAATTTGTTGCTCAAGTTTTATGGCCCCTATCAAATCTTCCAGCATTACACTACACTATTGACCAATGTTTCATTCCCATGGGATTTATTTTACATATTAAAAGAGTGATTGAAAGCATAGAGGTAAATTCCCTACTTATAATACTAGAATATGGGCATTCACATGGACAAACACATCACACGCACACACATTGCATATCTAAACTTGTCTTTATGTACTCTTCAAGAGTGACTTTTACTTGGCACTTTAAGTTAATCACAAAGGAATTTAGAGATATGAGTTGAACTTATAACACCAAGACACAATGACTTGTATAACTATATTACAAACCTAAGGTCACCTCCATGTTCTATTTAGATCTACCATTTTTAATGTGTAGGGCCTACTTTTTGTCTACAATATTCAAAGATGAACTAATAAGATTTTATCATTCACCCACTAGGGCCTAATTTTTGTATACAATATTCAAATATGAACTAATAATCTTTTATCATTCAACCCCTTTAATAAGGTAATGAGAAAGCAAGTGTCTCAAGTCATTGATACCCGTACAAGTGTAATTGTGACTGGATAAACAATAACAATCAACAATTTGTAAACACCACTTGTAACATTGGGAGACAGTAACCAATGTGACCATATTATGGATCCAAACCACCTCCATACTCTATTTGAGGTTTGATGACCTTTTCTATAAAACACATAAAAGCAAACTAATGAGATTTTACAATTCATCACCATTTTAGGGAGGTGTCAATTAAAATAGTGCATTGGGTCAGTAAGATCACTATGAAGGGTATCACAAGGGAGAATTTGTAAACAACCCATGTAGGAATCACAAGTCATGATAATAAATAATGACAAAGTTACATATAAATCTTAAACTTTGCAAACACAATCAAAATAAAATCCAAGGAATTTTGAAGATATGTCATTGTTAAGAGTAATTATGTTTTTTATGTCCTCCGTAAGGGGATATATATAAATAGTGAAGGTGTATTAATATAGTCTCTAGTCTCATTTCATGTAGTAGTGACTCCATGTTTCCCTTCATTTCATCATCTCGGCCTTAGAAAAACTCAAAGATGGGAGTGATACATTGTCACCATGTGCACTCAAAATTGACTCAAATCACAACTCAATCATAGCATAACCCATAAGTTTGTGGCTAACAAGAACACATCAACCATGCTACCATCCACATAATGATTTTGTAGCCATCTATCAATCATTATAATATATATTAAAAATAATAATAAACACATAATAGTTTTGTACAATATAGAGTTATTTACAATATATAATTTTTTAATTGCATACAAAACATTTAATATTACATACAAACCATATAATATAATATATTAGAAACAAAACATATAATATATTAACAAAACATATGCTCTTACATCAATTATTACACTGAATGTTTAACAATTAAATATAATAACTACAGTGCTTTATGCTATCACCATCTCCATTATCGAATTTCCCTAAGGCATGACTTAAAATTCGTAAAGATGAACAAGAATAAACACATAAACCTTCAAACTATCATTCGACACCTCACAAGTAAACACTGCCACGCTACATTACAAGACTTGGGAGAAGTGATTACAATTGTTGTTTATAGAACTTGTGAATGCATAATCTATGTCACAATTATCATAATAAACTTATTGTTAAAAGTTATAAGGCTATTGCAACTTGCTATGACACCCCAAACCTTTTTAGAAAATGTTATATCTTTAGTGGACATTGGAGCATTAGTTTGTAGCTTCATTAATGACCTCTGCGTGCAAACACACATTGAATGTATGGAAAGAATAGAAAGTATGTCACCTTTTTCATACACATTGTGAATGAGTGGACTTTGGAGGGATGCGGTTGTTGATGATTTTGGAAGGAAGCGACATTTCAATGAGTTTTTTGCATTCATCTTCATATTAATCAACCCAAAATATAAACATATTTACACCACCATTTATATACGTGCCACATGTTGTTTGTCATTAGTTGCCACTAGGAAAGAAAAAAATAATTCATGCATCACTGAACTCTGGACTATTTCCATCTTCCCATCACAACTAAAACCCGGTGAATATATTTCACAATTTACATTTCTGTCTTCCCATCACAGCTAAAACCCAGTGAATATATTTCACAATTTATGTTTTCGTCCACGAAACTTGGCCGAGAAGTATGCAGAATCCCTCCGAGGTCAGGGTTTTCAAATGGGAATGGAAGACACATGAAGTAGAAGCGAATGTCAAGGTGAAGTGGAAGAAGAGCATATGTTGTGCTTGCCCCAACGCTAAGAGACTGAGAGATGAATGCATAGTCAACCATGGGTAGGATGCATGCACCCAATGGATTGATGCCCATCTTCGATGCCTCAGGGTCGAGGAGTTGCCTCAGGGCCGAGGGTTTCAAGGTTGGGTTTTATTTTTTGACATTTTGTTTTGGATTTTATTTCAAAGTAGTCTAAAATGGTTGTTTTGTTTTCTATATTTTTGTTTCTTATATTAATTGTTGAGATTATTACATTATGCATTAAGGGTTTTATGAATTCCTCTCTACTATATACATATTAAATATATTAATTGTAATTTAATAAATGTAATTTCAAAGTTGAAATATTTATACATCAAAATGTAATTTCAAGATTGAAAAATTACAATTTGATTTGATTAAATATATAGCAAAATCCAAACAATAAATAGTTGAAAAATGTCTAAATCGAAATGTATTTTTGGTTAGATGCAAATGGAAATGATCAGAAATTTGTGATTAGATTGATTCACTTATGATTGCAAAGTGGTTTGAGGGATTTCCAAGGAAGATATTCCTTACATATGCAATGGATATGAGCAAGGATTCCCACCTCGGTAAATAGTAGTTGTAGTGAAAAGAAAACAAGGCCTTCACATGGTAGAGACGAATCCCTAAATAAGGGCTTGCAACAGAGCCAAGGCTACATTACCATGAGAGAAAGGGAGTTCACGATGGAGTCTGATTCCCTCTTTGACATGACCATGAGAGCAAGGAAGTTCATGATAAAGTGTAATGATCTCTCCTACTCCAATGCTTAGTGTATATCCATAATGTTTCATAGGAAAAAATGGCTTTGATATGCAAATAAAATCTTTAAATCTCCAAGAGCCCCCCTCCCCAAGTAGTGAAGCTCTCTTCATTTTATAGCTATTGGGTAGAGTTGTGCCATATCATTGAAGTGTGCATAGTGCCTTCAAAAAACACTTTGTGTAGTGCATGATAACACTAGAACTAGGTTTCTTTACAAAAGATCCCTTACAAGCAAAGAAGACTTGGAGGGATGTAGGGTCATTGATAGCACTTGGGTGATAATGGTCAAACCATACAATATTTGTAGAAAGATGCAACTTTGACAAGTTGAGGAGACTTTCGAGGGAATGTAATGATTTTTATTTTGACCAATAGAGTAACATGTGAAGTAAATTGTTGTCCAATGTTGCAATTGTCATTCTAAAACTAGTAAAACAAATATTCTATCTACTTAGGTTGAGAGAGCATAATCTTATTTTTATTTTTGGAAAATTTGAATATCAAGATAACAATGTAGCTTGAGATCACAACAAGTACCTCAATAGCATTATGATATTCCTACTATGCACACCCAATCCTCTAAATACCATTGTCCATGCATGGTTATGAATTTTATCACGAGCACTTGAGTTCAATAGGAAATTTCCTAGCATACCATGTAATATGTGAAGATCATACACAAAAAAATAGGCATGGATCATGTCAAACTAGAGATTCAAGTTTTCACCTAACGTTATACCATAAATTATATGAAAAGAATTGAAAATATTTATTTGGTTACACACCAAAGGGCTTCATCTTGACATGAGGATGGTTTGTGGTGACGTGTGAAAAGGAGGATGACCTGGCCATTCTAAATTGCTTGTGTCAAGTGGACTCTTCACCAATGAGCCTAATGTTATATGGTTATGGAGTACATGTTTCAATGTGTGGAAGGAGAGGAATGATTAGATCCCTATTTGGGTCAAGCTCCCAGGCCTTCTAATCGAGTGCTGGACCAAGGAGGTGTTCAAAGAGATAGGTAATAGAATTGACATATTTATCTCTGCAAATATGCCCTTTGAGAAAACTGATGATAACTCCTCCTTATAATGATAACTCCACTAGTGGTTATTACAACATGGACATTCTACCCATTTCATTATTGAACAACGATGAGTTTTGTTATGGTTTTCCTTCTTTTTCCCTTTTTTTGTTGTTGAAAATAATGGTTCTTACATCCCTTCTTCTAGATACATGGGGTATTGGGTGATGACAAACTTCACCCAACATTAAATCTCACAACGAATGGGTGTGGAACCATAGTATCTTACCTACATTCATCATTATCATTATCCTCATTCTAATGATAACAATTAATGCCATCATCGAGGTCATCATTATTATCATTATTGTTCTTGTCGTCTTGATTATTATGATGATCATCATCTTTGTTGTCATCATCATATTAAACATCACCATTGGCATTTCCATCACCAATGTCATCTCGTCACCATTGTCATCACTCCACTCTATTAGACGATTTCTTACAATTAATTGTAATGAACAAAACATCTAAACAAAAGGGAAAATCCCATTATTTGCCTTCCCAAACTAGCATCACACAATCCAAGCTCATGTTTTGGCCCAATAAACCAAATATTAGGATAATGAATATTGCCATCATAAACATCATCATCCTCATTATCATCATGGACACCATTGTCATTTTCTTAATCATACTCTAGAAAATAAAAATTAAAAATAAAAACATCAAAGAAAAAATATAAAAGGTAAAACAAAGAACAAAAACACAATGCAAAAAACAACAATGGTTCTGCATGACATTTCATTGGATTCGAATAGCGGGAGAATTTCGACACAGGTGGGGATTTTTGGGGCTACGAGTTTTGACTGTATTTATCGATCTATCAAAGGAATCTTTTCTCTCTTCACTAAACAACAAACTAGATCTGAGCAAATCTTTAAAAAAATAGGTTTTCCAAGACACAAAAGTGGGCAGTACTCATTTTCTTCTCCATGATCAGATATATCCCATCTAGTGCAAAGAAGGGAGGACAATTTTCTATGTTGATAGAGGTTTACCATAGGGGCGCATCTTTGGAGTTGTGAATCTAAAAATGGGGGATGCAGTGTTTTCTCGGGGGCGCATTCTCATCCATAGTTGATCGTTGCTATTGTTTACTGTTGAGGGAGGGGCTTCCAAGGTTTATTAGACACATTTTATGAGATTTCTAAACACACCAGATCTGGGGCATTACAGTCTGAGATTGCTGCCTTTGAAAATACTTTTCCAGCGTTCTAAAACTCTGTTGGGGCACTCTTCCTAAGGATATTCATTGGCTGGGGTCATATTGAACTAGTTGGGCACAATTGCAAGGGATGCTACAGCAATATTGGGGCCAAGCAAATCACTTTTTTACCCACAATGAGCTGCAACAAATAGTCATCTATATTAGTCAGGTTCCATCTGTACTGAGCTTATTTGCTGCAATAACATAGATAATGTCTTGATTTGAATATATGTAATGTTGTTTAATGTTGAATCCAATAGAATTTCAGTTGTGCCAATTGTTGTGATATTTGCAAACTATTTGATTAAACTCCTAAACCAATAAAGTCTTAAACACAATAGCAATCAATTCGGGAACAAGTCATATTTGGTTTTTTTTTAGCTGGAAGTCTCACATATTAACCCATAAGAACTTGCCCTTAACTGGGGAAATGTGCACTTTAACGTTCCAAGGCATGTTTATATTTCGATACTCTTGGATTTGATTTCCCCTATCAGGTTAATTTGGTTGGCATGGTACCCCGTGTTAACAGATGAGAACTTTTCCGTTACTAGGGAAATGTGTGCTTCATCTTTGCAGGCATGTTTATATTTAGATACCCTTGGATAATTGGATTTTGATTTCCCCTATCGGGTTAAATTGGTTCATACCTTGGTTTTTCATACGCTACTGCTGCTACAGATTAACTGTCACGATTTGGGCTCTTGTGGTTATCATACTCAACAAGATTAAGCTACGATTTAGCTGGGAGGCAAACTTCACTCCCAATCACACGTTCCACTACAAACAAGGTATCTCTCGCTGATACGTGAACAAATATCCTCCAAAAGACATCATCAATAGCTACAATAAATCACTCTGCTCATTCTTATTCAAGCAGTCAACTATTGTACAAACCTTTCTTGTTGACAAGCTTCAGATTGTCTACCAAGAAGGCATGAACTTGAACTGCAGTATTCAGCTCTTGTAAAAGCCACAATCTAGCACATAGCGCTTGGGAGAGCCATGAACTCTTGTATGAGATACATTTTCTCATAAAAAAAATGGATTGCTTTCATACTCTATCAGTTTCCATTACCAAAGAGAGCCTGAACCATTAATATGGCCAAAGAATTAGGTTTGTAACAAGTTGTTACAGCCAGCAACAATCCACTTTCATCACTATTTTGAGGGTTGTTACAAGCTGCTACAGCTAGCAGCAATCCACTTTCATCACTATTTTGAGGTTAGCAATAATTCATCTCTGATATTTGATCCACTTTCATCACTATTTTGAGGTTAGCAATAATTCATCTCTGATATTTGTTTATTATAGATTGAATCTGAGGTACTATTTATTACCAGACTTAAATAAATAGATCCATATATCTAGTCGGGCTCTCCAGTTGATAACATTGGATTTATGGTGTTTATTGATGACATGCAATTAACCATTGAATAAGCAAATTGTCACACAATTATTATTACCATCAACAATAGCCATATTTATCAGTTGCATTAAAATAAAGAAGAGAAGACAAATATTACATGTTGAATCCCTTAATTGGCATATTGCATTTGGCAAAACACATGCAATAGTGCAAATTAGAAATTTGGGATATTATAGTCACATGCAATAGTGAAAATCAGCAATTTGGGATATTACACTTCTCTTATTGTTTGTATTCTTTCTTGACATCAATGACAACACTGTTTCTGACATTCTGTTTTCCTTTTTTCTAAGTTACCATGGGAATTGGCCTCAAAATTGTATATTCAACACCCATGGAAGTCTACATTTCTTAGTGATAAGATCCCATATGCAATTTGATCAAATCTACAGTCTAATCATTTGACTCTCATCCCACAAAACGGAATAGATTCCACATCATTTCAATGAGTGAATTCACACTTGAATTTTACACCAGCACCTTGTAGCCAATAAGTAATTGACTTCCCAGCTCTTTTAAATTGAGAATATCCTTGAAATTCAATTTCTGACTACACAATATTAAAAGCTTTCAAAAAGGATTATTCATCTGAAACATGAGCCCAAATTTAACTGTATGTTTAATCTGGCTGCAAGGAATGCATTTTCATTCCAATTAAAAAAAAAATTCAAAAAGATCATGACATGGCAATGCACACAAACATTGCAAAAAATTACAATTTGTCTTCACACTTTAACAAAGGAGCCATATTCTCCTTGAGATTCTTTCCTCCTTTGGATATCAGTCATAAGCTTCCTAGGTTAGGAACCATATCCAATAATATCCTAGTGATCAAACATAGACTTCATATGAAAATATTAATTTCCCTCAGATGAAGCAGTTTTAAAAGTACGCGTAGAGTAAATTGGCTCTAAGCTACTTACCTATTTGTACCAATTAGTCCCCTTGTTGCGTATGCACATAAAG
Source organism: Pseudotsuga menziesii (assembly GCA_001517045.1). NCBI lineage: Eukaryota > Viridiplantae > Streptophyta > Pinopsida > Pinales > Pinaceae > Pseudotsuga > Pseudotsuga menziesii. The sequence continues at coordinate 33,571 of LPNX010418933.1, forward strand.
TGAGATGTGATGAGGTAAGCATGAAGTGAAAAGGGAGGTGGGTCTAAGGTCTGCATCAGGAGTGTATGAATAAATGAATATGGATAGGTGTCCATGACATGATGGGAAGAAGTGTTCATGACAGGAGTGTATACTTGTAGGCGGAAATATATAGGGAATATAGCAGTTAACTATCATTGAAGTCAGTCATTTTGGTGGATAGTGAGATTTTTATTGCCAGTCTAATTATCATTAAATACATAATTCATTATGGATGGATATCTCTATCTGTCAAACGAAAACACCCGATTCAGAATCAATTCCAACGATTTATCTCATCTATTTTCAAGCACATTATTGGAAGCACTTACCAACCTTTTGGTTTTCCAGACCTTATTACATACAGACGTAATATTGATGGGGTGGGTCGTATCAGGCGAAAGGAAGGGCGCTTATCTAATAGGATCAGAATTATGAAACGAATGATTCAATAAATTTAGTATTTTTAAGAGGTCGAATCAAGATCTTGGCCCAGGCGATAAAAATAGACACACTTAGAAATAACGGGAATAAGTCAAATAATAATTCCTTGGCCCACATCATACTGCTCTACTTAAAATCCTTGTTCTATAGAAAGAAGCATCGGCAAAATGTCTTAGTGAATAGGGACACAAAACTACTGATCTACCATTCTTTTGTGATTGATTCTTCCCCGAAGAGTATAATGATTCTTCCCGCTTGCTTTTATGATAACATAAACTTATGAGAATAGGTCCTTCGGTAATGCCTACAAAATAGAGGTCGTTACTATAGATCAGTGCAGAGAGTTAGATAAAGAAAGTATTTCCTTTGAGAGAATCATTGTTGAAGGCTTGGTTATGAGCTTGCTGCAGTAATGTGAAATCCTAAGATTTGAACAAGAAATTCCCTATTTCAGATCACTTCCTGAAGGTTAGTTTGCATAACTCTAAATTATTGTATTTTGTAGGAATGGGTGGGTCTATAGGAATTGGAAAATATCATATAAATAGGAGATGAAATTGAGGGAGATCTCCATGACAGGTCTTCTCATTCCTGCGATACCTTTCCTCTTCTCTAAAGCTTCCCCAGAAAGGGAAAACTAGCAAGTTTTTGTTTGTCTTCTGAGCCCCACTTAGCTAAAAAAACTCAGAATTCTGGAGTAAGGGGACTTTGTACCATCATTCAAGGAGCTAAACCGGGTGGGAATTTGGAGCACATCTTTGCTTATTTCAAGAGCCTTGCTAAAGTGATGGTTACAACCACGAATAAGTATGAATCCCAACTACAAACAAGGGCTGAAATTGCATGTAATTGTGATCGCGGGTTTCAAACGGTATTGTTCCAAATGCCAGTTTGAAATTGCTTTCATGGAGAAATTCAGAGATAAAAAAACTCTGGATACATTGATGATTGAACTTTATCAAATAAATATGGAGAACAAAGAATGCATCAAAGATTGAAATCAGAGATTCAATTCACTATTTAACGAATTCCCTGCTAATGCGCGACTGACCGATAACTTACAAATTGGATTTTACACTCGAGCCCTCCCTATTACAACTACTTTATTTGTGAAAAGGGAAAGGAAGAATACTTTTGGCTGAAGCCTTCAAGAAAGCAGTATCAATGGAGCTCATCGGGGTGCCCATGATTTAGGGGGTTACCAAGTGATGGTGATCATGGAAATTTATATGCCCTCCTAACCTCGAGCAAGAAATCCTTTGTATTTATGCAATAAATATCTTATTTCTTTATAATATTCCACTCGATAAGATAATAAAAATTGACTAGCTGTGGATCAATTTATTGCCCCTAATTACATAGCAGTATTCTACATGACTAGCCGAAATAGATTGATTATTGGGCCGGAAAAGCTGTTGGAAGTTAGGCCTATCAGTTGCTTTTCTCCCCTCCATTCTCATAATATTATGACTAACAGGAAAGAGATTAACTATTATATCTAATGTCCCCACTTTCCCTTAAGCCATACAAATAGTGATGAACTCATTTTCTTTTGGGTTATTATGCTGTCGACGAGATATTTCCACTCTCGCTAACTCCGATAGAGAGGCTATCAATACAAGATATCTATACATGTGAAGTATATTTTACTCTGTAGTGAAACCCTCGGGTGGAGGCGGGGCTTCGATTGTTTTGCTTTTTTTGTTATGTCTTCGTAGCAATTCTTTTCCGAGTGAAGAACAAATTGTAGTTGTCGTCATCCTGGACAACGTCATTGTTGTACAAGCAAGGTTTTAGGTGTCCTATAAGAAACATTTCTTACAGAATTTTCTCTTGGAGAGCATCTACAAGGATTCTTTACCTGGGGAAATATGGGTGTTCCTGCATTTTACAAATGGTTGGATGATAAATATCCTCTAATAGTAATGGACGTTACAGAGGAAGAGCCCGTCGAGATCAATGGCATTACCATTCCAGTCAATACCAGCAATCCTAACCCTAATAATATGGAGTTCGATAATCTTTATCTGGACATGAACGAGATTATTCATCCTTGCTTCCATCCCGAAGACCGGGTATGCATTTATTTATCAGATCTTGTATATTTTTTACACATTAAAATTTTGGGACTGTAGAACTGAAAAGAGGGTAATCTAATGTTAAGAACGAATTTATGCAGTAGCTGTAAAGATGGTGAACTGCCAAAACTTTTTAACCGAAGAATAAATTTCAAGGAAGTGCTACAAAATTCAAACAAGGGTCGTTTCTCAAAACATTTTGATGCTAATTGGAATTTGTGGTTGATTAAATTAAATTTTTTATTTATCTCACATTGGTTTTGAGGTCGCTTCCGCTGTAGCATATACATCCAACACATTCTTATGCCAATGGTTACCGCTTACCCCTTTTCCTCCTCTATGGGATGGTGTTGTGACGGACCCTGGGTGTGTGTGATTAGTTGTGGGATGAAAATGCCTACTTGTCCAATGGGGGCACATTCACAAAGTCAGCAGCCCACATTCTGTGTGATCGGTTGTGAGATGAACATATGTGCTTGCTCAGGCCCCCTTCCTTCTCTACTGCTCCTTGTCTTTGGGATGTGTTGTGTGGGACCTGGTTCTGCATTCAATAGTGAGCAATAAACAACAGTGGGCAATAAACAAGCCATAATAACTCGTTAGATATGGTGTCCTGGAGCAGTTTTCATGATTTTAAAATATCCTCTCCTCTCTAAGGAAAGATGTACTGTAAACCGGGTAGTTCTCAAAGAATATTGAATCTTCTGAACTTCAATTCAAGTCTAGTTTAGAGATACCCATCCAAAATATTTGAATTGATGTCAACCTTGCAATTATATATCTATTATTTGGATAATATATTCCATCCATTTTGGTTCAAGGATGGAATTGGTTAAATAGATTCTTACTAATCTTTTCCATTAAATTCTTCCATATTCCCCAATATTCAAGAGTTTTGTAATAAAAAGTATCAGAGGGACATAATAAAAAATGATGTAACATACAAACTGATTGAGAATTGATTTAAATAAATGGAATCGGAGAAATTAGATCAGTTGTCTGTTAACGTTGACATGTAGAATTGTATTCTCCAAAGTTGATTTGATAGTCTCTTTATAGTAGATAAGTCATAATTGGATTAGTAAATGTCAAATCATTGGAATCATTCGTTAGAATAGCTTCCATCGAGTCTTTGTGTCCTTAACCAAGAAGAAACCAAATGCATATTCATCCAAAATCTTGAAGCTTTAGGTGTGAAGTTCAACAAATCTTATGAGTTGCTCATGATAGAATCATTGTGAGACTTCTCACCAAAACGCACTTAGCAAATGCATACTCTGTAACTTGCGTTTTTTTATAATCTTCTGTCAATAAAAACTCTGTTTTAAAACAACCACGCTTTTTCTTTTTTATTTTAACTTAAACCATAAACTCTTTTTAATTTGGTTTTCATTTAAAAAGTCACGCCTTTCTTTTATTTAATTGTAACATATTGTTTGAAAACAATCACACTCTTAATTAAACTATAAATATGTTTTAAATAAACCCTTGATTTATAAAAAATTGTTTTATATTCCTGTAGCTACTCTATTTGTAATTCCTGTATCTTAATCTTTTTGAAACTTTAAGTTGACATCTTCTTCATAACACCTTCTGCGTTTCCGTTCCCGTAGGTGTGTTTTTATAAAAGGACATACTCCGTTTTTAAATAGCTCTAACAGTTCACCAACTCCTTAGTTTACAAAATCCTCTAGTTTATGTTCTTTTTAACATTTTAATACTGTTCAATATTAACAACCTATCTTTTATTTCTGTAACATACCTTACCATCAATTCTGTAGGCAAAACATATCATGCTCAAATCCTAGTGAGCTTCCTCAATGCTCCTGCGGTCATTACATAACCTCTGAGGACTTATTCTGATTCATGGCGGGCATTTTCGTGAAACAGTGCAAATATGACTGGAAGGCACTTTTGACAATTTAATATTTATTTCGTCAGCTTATTCCAAGACAAACTGGAGACATGGTTAGATAGACCAAATACCATGCTATAGTTTGGTCATATTGTGTGGACATTTCCTTCCACATACAATTTATCGCGGGCATTTAAAAATGGCTTTTCATCACTGTTTTTCAACACTAAGACAGTTTTGACAAACTCTGGTTTTTTACTGTGCCAGGAGGCGTTTTGGCAAGCTGATATCTTTTTCATAAAGGACTCTTCGAGAGATATTAATCCATGGATGGATGTAACATAAAAAATAATATATCTCCATGTCTTCAAAACAATTTAATATTTCTCCTACAGGAAATGGCGGGCATTTTTATGGAGCCATTTTTTCTTATTTTCATACAAAAAGGCAGTAAAACTGGTTTTAACCCTATTTTGGAAATTATGTATTTTTCTCCTCACGCATTTTTAAAACAATATGAAACTATGGTCATGTGAACCTATCATCCAGATTCAACATTATTCTTTCATTTTATTTTTATCAACTTCCTAGAGAAAATGGCAAGCGTTTCCCTGAGGCACTTTATGCAGTTTTTGCTAGTATAAAAATAGTGCAAAACAGCCTGACACCTTGTTTTTGCAGGCCTATAACGTTTTCCTCAGACATGATCAATGAAAAATGAGAGAATTTTTAGGTATAACACTAAAAATAATTCGGGACGACCATGAGGGGCAGGAATTTTCATTCTCCTACAAATTATGGTGGGCATTTCTATATGGAAGTTTTTACTAAATTTCCTATACTTAGTCATTTTCCAGTTTTGCACAAAATTGTCATAACTTACCAGAACGATGTCAAATTGCAAACATGACTACCTGATGACTCCAGGACACCATCACGAGTGTTTCAAGCCTCATCACACATGCCACATCATCACATATTCCATGTCATTGCTTCCTTTGACTTCCTTTGACTTTCTTTGACTTTTACTAAGTTTTGCCCTGCCATAATGTCTTGGTTAGTCCTTGGTCATTATGGAACTCTTCTTGACATCAATGACAACTCTTGCCAACATATATTGCCAACATCAGATAGGTTTGAATTGTTTGATTACTTCTTTTAATCTTTTATGTTCCTATGTGGAATTTTATTGGTAGCATAGAGAATCTTATTCAAATTTCACCTGTTATAGATGGTGTTGCACCAAGAGCTAAGATGAACCAACAGTGTTCCCATCATTTCAAGGCAGCCAAAGATGCAACTGATTTGGTGAGTGTTAGGAAAAATGGTAATAATATTCAAAATAGAAGATGTTTATAAGCACATCAAAACATACTTTCAAGCCAAGAATGAGGTTTAATGTTTTTGCATGCACTTGTCAGGCAGCTTAAGAGGAAAGATTAAGAAAACAGTTTGAGGAAGAAGGTAGGGTTTTAGCTCCTAAAGTGAAGTCTGAAGCATGTGACTCAAATATAATTACTCCTAGGACAGAATTTATGGCGACACTGTCAATTGCTCTTCAATATTACATACACATGAAATTAAACTATGATCCTGGATGGTGAAATGTCAAGGTATGCCTTGATCACATTTTTACTGCTGCACCATATCAGCATGAAAATAGAAATTTCTAAAAAAACTAAATGTTGATGCTTTTCTTGCCTTCTATTCCAGATATATGCTCTTTTTTGTTGGATTATGTTTTGGTCTCTCCTTTTTCTCCTTCTTGTTACATGTATTTTAATTGTGTTTGATTGCAATTTTGAAGGTCTTTCTCTCTGATGCAAGTGTTTCGTTGAAGGCGAGCACAAAATCATGACGTATATTCACCTGTAAAGAAATCTTGCAAGCTTTGTAATGCCCCAGTTTTGACCCCGTTGCACTAGATGTATATGATGTATATATATTGTAAACGATCATGGTGTGGAGCTAAAGGCCAAGGCCCCACCATTGACCGGTAATGCTACGTTTTGGATTTGAATTGTCACCGATGGCATATCGGGGCATGCGGCACATATTAAGTTTCAGCATCATGTAAATATGCATCTATAATAAAAATAAACACAACCAGCTACGGTCGCGGCAACCAAATCGAATGGGGCATGATTTTCTAAGGATAAGGGGGGTGAAATATTGAACCTATGGGCCAATGGGGAAAAGCCAAATGTCTATGAGAAAACCCATCAAACTGTCAACTACCTTTCTTGTCTTTTTCCCCAATCATTTATTTCTGCCAGAATGTGGTTGAGTTAGTTATTGCATGGAATGGGAAGAGTATGGGCAACCAAATTCGAATTGGGCAGAGACCCATTTTTGAAAAACGTGTTTTGACTTCCTTGGCAAAAAAAATGCCCAAAGACGTATGCCATTCTGCCATACATCCACGTTTTTCACTTTCCTCACCATTCTTCTTTACCCTGGAGCTTTTGGGGAGCAGCTGGAGTTTTTCCTGTGTCTTTCATTCCACGCTTTTGGTTGCTGGCTTCATTTTTCTCATGGATTGGAGGTTGTTTTTGTAGTGCCAGGAATTGGGTTGTCTTCCTCACGTCTTCAGAGCTGCTGGTGCATTTTCCATTCACGTTTTTGGAAGTTTCATGTGTTTTTACCATGGCTGTGAAGGGCCATTCACGTTTTTGACTGTCCCAGCGACTATTGGTCTCATGCACAGACTAGTTGGGGCGTTTTTCCCTTGCTGTGAGTTGTGCTCACTGATAAGCTTCAGGACTGTGTGTTTTCCCCCATGTTGTGAGTCGTTTTTGCTGTTACGTATGGGGCTGTGTAATTCGTTTTTCATGTTCAAGCTGTGATAGCTAAATTGATTGCCTAAGTGCAATGGTTGGTCTTTGGACTGTGTGAGGAGTAAGGATTTTGGCTTGGTTGCTTGATAAACCTGGTGCTAGAAACCACACAGACAGAACTAGAGGGCTGGCCTTCTTCTCCATCACCCCTGAATAGCACTTGAAGGGAATGCAGGGCCTGAGGGACTGTGTAGCAGAGAAGGGACCGATTCCTTGTGTTGGGTGTGGATGGGTGTCTTAGAGGTCAGGCTAGTTCTAGTGTAGGTATTCTTGGCTCTGTAATGAGCTCATCAGCTTAGCAATTTGCCTTCTCCAGCTCCTTAATGGCCTGATAAACCCAACTGAGTTGGCTTGGCTGTGTTTTGGTTATCATTGGCTATGTGTCAGCCTGCTAGTTCCCTTATTCCTTGGAGAATCATGCCCAGCTCAGGGGTGGCAGCGTTGCTGAGAGATTAAGTTGCACGTTGGCCTATGGTTGGGTGGAACGTTGCAGCGACGTAGCTGGTTGCGGAGCGAAGTTTTTATAAGATAAGTGCCTTGTGTATTTTTACCTCTGCAATTCTATATTTACTATTAATGAAAATGAAATGAACATGATGTATGAATGCTTGTTTAAATGCATATTGATTTTTCGTTGTGCAAGATAAATGTTCAATGTGCATGTTTAGGCATTCTGTTTATGAAATTTTATTCCTGCATATGTTCATGGGCTCTTAGCCCGGTCTGATAGAGCTCTTAGTCGCGTCCTCTGCGCCGGTCGGGGGCATGGGGACGTGACAGCATGGTATCAGAGCTCTAAGTTGCAGCAATGGGCCTCTATGGGCCAAGGGGAACAGCTGACAGAGGTGTATTCCATTCTTCCCAGCCAAACCAGTGGAAGACTGTGAAAATTTGAAATTGGGAAATTTTTGTTATGTGTGAACAGTCGGAAGAACTGGAGAAGTTCCCACCCACCGTTGCGGAAGGTTTCACGAAGTTCCTGTCTGCTGTTGCGGAAGGTTTCGTGAAGTCCCTGTCCGCCGTTGCGGAAGGTTTCACGATCTTCCCATCCGCCGTTGCGGACTTCAAAGTGATTCTGCAGCCGATCGTAAAGTCATCCGACCGCCGACGCCACAAAAAAGTTTGAAAATTTGTCTAAGTGTCGGAACGATCGGAAGGGAAACTGGTCCGACGTCCGATGTTCCGAGAGTCCGCCGACGTCCGATGTGATTCTAAGTGCCAAATCGGAAGAGAGGGTGAAGTGGGCATTCGCCGTTGCGGATGAATTGGAGAAGTTTTCCATCCGACATTGCGGAAGGAAGAATGGTCTGGGAGCCGATTCAGAGGAAGACAAAGTCATCCGACTTCTGATCCAAAAGTCAGTCGACGTCTAACGTAAGTACCAAGTCGGAAGGTTTGGAGCTTTTTCAGAGCCGCCGTTGCGGAAGGTTCGGAGCTTTCGAGCATCCGCCGTTGCGGAAGCTAGAGGCATTTGCCGGCCGGTTAAGAAGACTGCCGACGCCACAAGAGAAAGTGCGTCGATCGGAAGAGAAAAGGGAGGGAGCTTCCGACGTTGCGAAAGGTTGGAACTTCTGGGGGAGCTGCCGTTGCGGCTGCGTAGATGAATAGACCACCCAATGTGAAAGGCTTCCGACAGCCGATCAGAGATACAGCCGACAGCCGATTCGGCGGAGGAGAGAATGGTAAAGGAGCCGATACTGCGGAAGAGAGAATGGAACCGAAGCCGATACTGCGGAAGGAAGGATAGTTTTGGGGGCCGATTTCAACTATTTTCAGAAGGATTTTTCAGCTGTTTTCAAGGGAATTTTCAGGGCTGAAAATGAGAAAAGAGGCAGCGATCTAATGCGCCAGCTTGACCCCCGTCGTCCCCCTCAGACAGTCATTCCTTGAGGAAGAAAATTTTTGTGTGTTTGGGCAAACTGTTATTTTATGATTATTCCAGGAGAAGGTAAGTGATTATGGTTTGTATCATGTATGCATCTAACATTTGTGTTACTAACACATTGCAGAGTCATAGTCACCTTCCAGGGAAGCATTCCAGGTAGTGCAGTTGGTAAGTAAGTTGCGGTTCAGCATTAGAACCCAGGATGGGTATGATGCTCAAGATTCTTACAAGAGAGCAGAAGATGCCATGGGAGAAAATGCTCGAAATAGAAATGATGACATAGAGTCTAATGGAAGGAGATTCCAAGAGACACCGTCAGATGTTGCAGCCACTATGAGAAGCTTGATTAAAGCCCAGGAAGAGCAGCATCAGTTGAATGCTACAATGTTGCAGAGTTTGACAGACTTGCATAAAAAGATAGACTCTGAAAGAGGTACAGCAAGACCCGAAGGCAGTAAAAGCAGTACTAGGAGAAGGAGAAGGACTTCTATTGGGTTATCTGATTCTGAGGAATCCAGCGGGGATTCAAGCTCTTCTTCTCATAAAAGGAAGAGAAAAAGACACCATAAGGATCGCTCTCGAGATGAATTCAAGAAAGCTAAACCTCCTACGTTTGATGGTGAGGTAAAGACAGGACAAGAGGCTGAAGCTTGGCTTCTTGGTATTAAAAAGTACTTTCAAGTACATGACTATTCGGGAAACATGAAGGCAAGAATCGCCATATTCAATCTGAATGGAAGAGCATCCATTTGGTGGGAACACTTCAAGCAAGTGAAGAGGATCAGCGAAAGGAGACTGAAGTGGAAGCAGTTCAAGAAGTATTTCAAGCAGAAATACCTCTCTGACAGGTATTATGATGACAAGATTAAGGAGTTCCATGAGCTGAGATTGGGACAGCAGACCATGGAAGAGTATGCAAATAAGTTTTTGGAGCTGTTGAGGTATGTCCGGTACATCAAGGATGAAAAAGTAAAGGTCCAGCATTTTCTGAGCGGATTACCTCAGTCTTACAAAGATCGAATTGAGTTTTATGAACCTAGAACTCTTGAAGAATCAATAAGGAAGGCTAAGTATTGCTATGAGCAAAGCAAGGGTAAACCTGATTACCATAAGGCCTGGAAGGACAAGAAGAACGAGAAGTTTGACCAAAGAAAGAAAGGTTTCAAACCTTCTATCTTCAGGAATCAGCAGAAGCAGCCATCTCAAGTTGCGAGTAAGCCAGTTGGAGTGACCGGAGAAAAGCCTAAGGATCCACAACAGAATAGAGGGCCACTTCAATGTTGGAAATGTGGAGGACCCCACATGCGCAGAAATTGTCCACTCGAGAATGAGAATGTAAGGCCAGCTTATAACGTTCAAGAAGCAAAAACAATGGGTCAAGTAGCAAGGGCAGTTCCTAGGATTTATGCAGCACTGGAGGACCGCCAGGCAGATCACCAGTCAGTTGTGGTTGAAGTAGCAGGTAAGATTGCTGAGCAATCTGTTTCTATTTTGATTGACCCTGGTTCTACGCATAGTTACATTACTCCTGGAGTAGTGGATATGTGTGCTTTTAAGAAAGTAAAGCATAGGAAGTCTTGGTTAGTTCAGCTAGCCACTGGAACTAAGAGGAAGGTCAGTGAAGTGGTAGAGAAGTGTCCATTGGTCATGAATGGATTGGTCACTTGTGTAGATCTGAATGTTCTACCGCTTGGTTCCTATGATGTCCTCATTGGAATGGATTGGTTAGAAGCTCACAGGGTGAAGCTTGATTGCTACAATAAGACTTTTGAATGCCTGAATGAAGAAGGGAACCTAGTAGTTGTGAAAGGTATTCCAAAGGTAATTTCAGTCCGGCAGGTTTCAGCTATGCAGTTAAAGAAGTTCTGTAGGAAGGGTTGCCAGTTGTATGTAGCCCATATTTTGGAGGAAATGAGAGATGAAACTCCGAGGTTGGAGGACTATCAGGTGTTACAAGAATTCAGGGATGTGTTTCCTGATGAGATTCCAGGGCTTCCTCCAAAGCGGGACATTGATTTCACAATTGAACTTGTGCCAGGAGCAGCACCAGTGTCCAAGGCACCCTACAGAATGAGTATACCAGAGATGCTAGAATTGAAGATGCAACTGCAAGAGTTGTTGGACAAGAAGTACATTCGCCCAAGTGTGTCTCCTTGGGGAGCACCAGTTCTGTTTGTAAATAAGAAAGATGGTACACTCAGGATATGTATTGACTATAGGCAATTGAACAAGGTTACTGTGAAGAACAAATATCCTTTGCCTAGGATTGATGACCTCTTTGATCAAATGAGAGGAGCAAAGGTATTTTCCAAGATTGACTTGAGGTCTGGTTACCATCAGGTAAGGATCAAGGATGAAGACATTCATAAGACAGCCTTCAGGACAAGGTATGGGCATTATGAGTTTGTAGTGGTACCATTTGGCCTCACAAATGCACCAGCTACATTTATGTGCCTCATGAATAGTGTCTTCAACAAGTATTTGGACAAGTTTGTTCTTGTTTTCCTTGATGACATTCTTGTTTATTCTAAGAATGAGAAAGAGCATGAAGAACACTTGAGATTGACATTGCAAGTGCTCAGGGAGCATCAGTTGTATGCAAAACTGAGCAAGTGTGAATTCTATAGAGATAGAATTCAGTACTTGGGTCACATTATCTCAGAAGAGGGTATATATGTGGACCCTGAAAAGATTGAAGCCATTATGAATTGGCCTACTCCAAGAAATGTGACAGATGTAAGATCTTTCATGGGACTTGCAGGATACTACAGGAGATTCATTGAGGGATTCTCTAAAGTTGCACATGCTATCACTTCTTTGCAAAAGAAGGGGATGAAGTTTGAATGGACACCAAAGTGTGAAGAAAGCTTCTAGCAGTTGAAGAGTCTTCTCACTAGTGCACCGGTATTGAAGGTTGCAAATCCAGAGAAAGATTTTGTGGTATGTACTGATGCATGTGGACAAGGGCTTGGAGGATTCCTTATGCAGGACAACCATGTGATATGTTATGAGTCAAGAAAGTTGAAGGAGCATGAGAAGAACTATGCCACTCATGATCTCGAGCTTGCAACTATAGTACATGCTCTCAAGATGTGGAGACATTACTTGATGGGCAGGAGATTTGAGCTCAGAACGGATCACTGTGGACTAAAGTATCTATTTGATCAGCCTACTTTGAACGCTAGGCAAGCAAGATGGCTAGAATTTTTATGTGAGTTTGATTTTGAGATCAAGCACATAAAGGGAAAAGAGAATAAGGTAGCTGATGCACTCAGCAGGAAGATGCAAGAAATGCATGTGGCATCTCTTAGTATTTTCCAATCAGATTTGAGGCAGCAGATTGTTAATCATGTTGCTGGAGATGAATTGTATGAGCAGGTAAAAGACAAATTGTAGCAGCAAAGCCTTGAGAAGAGGTATGAGGGATATAAATTGGAAGAAGATGGTCTTCTCACTTATAAAGGTAGAATTTATATTCCAAATGTAGCGGATTTGAGGAGAGTTGTCATGGATGAGATCCATCAAGCTCTGTATTCTGGACACCCGGGATATCAGAAGACAATTGCTACAGCTAGAAAGCAGTACTTCTGGCCAGGAATGAAGAAGGATATGGCTGAGTACATTTCAAGGTGTATGAAATGTCAGTAGGTAAAGGTCGAGCATCAACATCCGACAGGTTTGTTGCAGCCTTTGCCAGTTCCAGAATGGAAATGGGAAGTTATTTCCATGGATTTTATTACAGGATTGCCGATGACTTGGAGACAACATGATTCTATCATGGTTGTGGTAGACAAGTTGACGAAGGCAACACATTTTATACCGGTTAAGTCTACATATGAGGATGGTGACATTGCAAAGATCTTCATGAAGGAGATATTCAAATTGCATGGATTGCTGAAGGCAATAGTCTCTGACCGAGATGTCAAGTTCACTTCCAACTTTTGGAAGGGGTTGTTTGCAGATTTGGGTACAAAGCTAAACTTCAGCACTGCATACCATCCTCAAACAGATATTCAGATAGAGAGAGTTAATTAGGTGCTTGAAGACATGCTTCGCATGTACGTGATGGACAAACCAACCAAGTGGGAAGATTACTTACACTTGGTAGAGTTTGCTTACAACAATGGACATCAAGCATCCTTGGGGATGAATCCGTATGAAGCTTTGTATGGGAGAAGGTGTAGGACACCAGTGACTTGGGATAATCCAGTGAACAGGATTGTGCTTGGACCAGAATTGCTCAAGGAAATGGAGCAAGAGGTCGTAAAGATCGGGCAGAAGCTGAAAGCAGCACAGGACAGACAGAAAAGCTATGCAGATAAGCATAGGGTGAACAGGGAGTTCAGTGTTGGAGATCATGTTTACCTCAGAGTGAGGGAAAGGAAGAGTTCCTTGAAGCTTGGAAGTTGTGCCAAGTTGTCACCGAGATATTGTGGGCCATTCGAAGTACTTGAGAGAATAGGGCCAGTTGCATATAGACTTGCATTGCCTACTAGCACTAGAGCTCATAATGTTTTTCATGTTTCTTTGCTTAAGAGATATGTACATGATCCTAACCACGTGATAAATTGGGATGTGATTTAGGTGGAACCTGAGGGAGAGTTCCGAATCGAGCCAATGCGCATCCTCGACAGGAAGGTCACCATGCTCCGGAACCGAGCCATAGGCCAGGTAAAGGTGCAATGGGAGCACTACGGACCTGAAGAGGCTACATGGGAGCTGGAGGATGCCATGCGATTGGCACATCCATTTTTGTTCAACTCTGCGGAACACTGAGGCGATGCCAGTGTAGCATTTTGTTCAATTTTGTAAGCACTGAGGACAGTGCTATTGAAGGGGGAGGGGAATGTAATGCCCCAGTTTTGACCCCGTTGCACTAGATATATATGATGTATATATATTGTAAATGATCATGGTGTGGAGCTAAAGGCCAAGGCCCCACCATTGACCGGTAATGCTACGTTTTGGATTTGAATTGTCACCGATGGCATATCGGGGCATGCGGCACATATTAAGTTTCAGCATCATGTAAATATGCATCTATAATAAAAATAAACACAACCAGCTATGGTCGCGGCAACCAAATCGAATGGGGCATGATTTTCTAAGAATAAGGGGGGTGAAATATTGAACCTATGGGCCAATGGGGAAAAGCCAAATGTCTATGAGAAAACCCATCAAACTGTCAAATACCTTTCTTGTCTTTTTCCCCAATCATTTATTTCTGCCAGAATGTGGTTGAGTTAGTTATTGCATGGAATGGGAAGAGTATGGGCAACCAAATTCGAATTGGGCAGAGACCCATTTTTGAAAAACGTGTTTTGACTTCCTTGGCAAAAAAAATGCCCAAAGACGTATGCCATTCTGCCATACATCCACGTTTTTCACTTTCCTCACCATTCTTCTTTACGCTGGAGCTTTTGGGGAGCAGCTGGAGTTTTTCCTGTGTCTTTCATTCCACATTTTTGGTTGCTGGCTTCATTTTTCCCATGGATTGGAGGTTGTTTTTGTAGTGCCAGGAATTGGGTTGTCTTCCTCACGTCTTCAGAGCTGCTGGTGCATTTTCCATTCACGTTTTTGGAAGTTTCATGTGTTTTTACCATGGCTGTGAAGGGCCATTCACGTTTTTTACTGTCCCAGCGACTATTGATCTCACGCACAGACTAATTGGGGCATTTTTCCCTTGCTGTGAGTTGTGCTCACTGATAAGCTTCATGACTGTGTGTTTTCCCCCATGTTGTGAGTCGTTTTTGCTGTTACGTATGGGGCTGTGTAATTCGTTTTTCCTGTTCAAGCTGTGATAGCTAAATTGATTGCCTGAGTGCAATGGTTGGTCTTTGGACTGTGTGAGGAGTAAGGATTTTGGCTTGGTTGCTTGATAAACCTGGTGCTAGAAACCACACAGACAGAACTAGAGGGCTGGCCTTCTTCTCCATCACCCCTGAATAGCACTGGAAGGGAATGCAGGGCCTGAGGGACTGTGTAGCAGAGAAGGGACTGATTCCTTGTGTTGGGTGTGGATGGGTGTCTTAGAGGTCAGGCTAGTTCTAGTGTAGGTATTCTTGGCTCTGTAATGAGCTCATCAGCTTAGCAATTTTCCTTCTCCAGCTCCTTAATGGCCTGATAAACCCAACTGAGTTGGCTTGGCTGTGTTTTGGTTATCATTGGCTATGTGTCAGCCTGCTAGTTCCCTTATTCCTTGGAGAATCATGCCCAGCTCAGGGGTGGCAGCGTTGCTGAGAGATTAAGGAGCACGCTGGCCTATGGTTGGGTGGAACGTTGCAGCGACGTAGCTGGTTGCGGAGCGAAGTTTTTATAAGATAAGTGCCTTGTGTATTTTTACCTCTGCAATTCTATATTTACTGTTAATGAAAATGAAATGAACATGATGTATGAATGCTTTTTTAAATGCATATTGATTTTCCGCTGTGCAAGATAAATGTTCAATGTGCATGTTTAGGCATTCTGTTTATGAAATTTTATTCCTGCATATGTTCATGGGCTCTTAGCCCGGTCTGATAGAGCTCTTAGTCGCGTCCTCTGCGCCGGTCGGGGGCAGGGGGACGTGACAAGCTTTCATCCCAATACAAGACATTGCTTATATGGGCTGGTAAGTGCTTCATTTTTCAAGGAAAAGGAAATTATAATCACTACTGATATTCAAATATTGTTGTTGGTAAATGCCTTTGTCCCAATGGCTGCAGGATGCTGATCTAATCATGTTAGCATTATCTACTCATGAGGTGCACTTCTCAATTTTGAGAGAGGTTAGTGCTCCTGATTTATAGAGAACAGAGTGTAATAGAACTATTGGTATTCTTCACCGTTGTGTAGTAGTTCAATCTCATGATTATTTGCTTAGAATCAAAATCAAGGTCCTTATTTTCATTTGATATGGATCATGATGCATTGACATGCACAAGCATCCACTAGGTTTTGCTTTTAAGGATTTAATGAGTACATTTTTCTCGCTATCTGATTTTTTTTATTGCACTTTTGTACATTACATATTGTAACATCCACCCATTCTCTTAGATCACGTTGCCTTGAAGCGGAAATGGTTCATACATTGTCAAACTATTAGAAATAATTATTACATCTTTGTATTGGGAAGAGGTTCTGGTAGTCCTATCTTCGAACTCATGGGAAGTACTTTCAAATTTATATCACTCTTATTGATCTCTAGATATGTTTAATATGTTGATGAACCCAATAAACGTCTGAACATTAACCCAATAAACTCCTGAACTATTGTACTCATCTATGTTCAAATTTCAATACTTAACCCCATTTCTAGGCTTTACTCTTGAGTGTTACCGGGAGACAAATACCAAAAACCATTGAGGGTAGAAGTTATTCTTAGAAATGCTACACATGCACCATATCCAAGCATGGTCAGTCACAAAATCATCCCCACAAAAGTAGAGACTCTCATTTAACAGTTTTCCCTTTATGAAAAACAAAAATTAATGCTCATCCTTTGTTCAAGTTGAAATTTTTAAATTGCCTAATAGGTTTGTATGACTGAAATGCATTCAGATTGCATTGTCATCTCTTTTACTATAGTCTTTGAAAATAGTGAGAGGAATATGATAACATTGCCTCTTTCCTTATATATGTAATTGTGCAGATTGTGATTACGCCTGGACAACAAGACAAATTATTCCTTTGTGGTCAGGTTGGTCATTTTGCAAATGCATGTGAAGGACAACCAAAAAGAAAGCAAGGATATTTTGATGAGAAAGGTGGTGAACTGAATGTTAATCCTAAAAATCCTTATCAAGTAAGTCGGATATAGGTATAATTTTTTATGTTAGGATTTTGGTTATGCATGCTTGGAGGTTTTTTCTTTTTGTTAATGTTGTATGGCTGCATTAATACTAATAACGTCCCATTTAGGTCATGATAATTAAAGCAAGTTTCAAGATTATTATAGATCATGTGAATGTTTTACTATTATTTTTACATCTAACTTGTTTCTGATATCTCAAATATTTGGCAGTTCGTCAACATCTGGGTTTTACGTGAATATTTAGATTATGATATGAAGATTCCAAAACCTCCAATGGAGATTGATTTTGAACGGGTTATTGATGGTTTTGTCTTCATCTGTTTCTTTGTTGGCAATGATTTCCTTCCACACATGCCTACATTGGAAATTCGTGAGGTTTGTATTACACCTCCTATATTCTATTTGAATTCCTTAAATAGTCACTGAATAAATATTATCTAAATTTACATTATGTTCTGAAATTCATTTTAGTTGAAACGCTTGGAATATTTTTATGTCCAAGTTGATTGTTGTTCTAACTTCGAAGCATGATTATCTCTAGTGTGTAGACAATTTATTATAGATATGTTTTTACAGCTCACATTCTCTGTTTTGGTTATGTGACAATATTCTCCTGGAAGATAATTTGTTGGTGGTTATTTTCTATTTTACAGGGTGCAATTAATTTGCTCATGGTTGTATACAAGAAAGAATTCAGTGCATTGGGTGGCTATTTAACAAATGCAGGCGAGGTATTATGACACTGATTGCATTTATTATATAATTTTTGTTAGCAAATATTATGTTGACCAAAGGACTTCCCTATATGTTACTAGATATTGTGATATTTTCACTTTGGTCTTCTAAATCTTGCAATCTGAAGTTGTGTGGCCTTTGAAATTTTAATTATCACTTGAATCGCAAGATCTCATGTCCCCAAATTGATGGAAAAGATATCGAGTTCATATTGACCAGATTTATCCAATTGCTAGCATTAAAGTTGTATAATGTTTTCTCTTTCTGAAATTTCAAATGCACATGGATTTTTATAAAGGCTATAGGACGTCTCCTGTGTCTGAAATTACTA
Source organism: Pseudotsuga menziesii (assembly GCA_001517045.1). Taxonomy (NCBI): domain Eukaryota; kingdom Viridiplantae; phylum Streptophyta; class Pinopsida; order Pinales; family Pinaceae; genus Pseudotsuga; species Pseudotsuga menziesii. The sequence goes on from LPNX010418933.1 coordinate 51,546, forward strand.
AACATTGAATGAAAGGGTGTTAACTGGTTTGGATACAGCTAGCATTTCCAGCTAAGCTGATATCACACTAAAATGTGGAACATTTTATCATGCAAGTAATATTGGACAGGGTGGAGCATTTTATTCAAGTTGTTGGAACATATGAGGATAGGATTTTTCAAAAGCGAGCTCATATTCACGAGGTACACATTTAGTTTATATGAAATTATGAAAACCTTTGTCAGTTGTACGTATTTGGGCCTTATTTTGAAAAGAACACAGCTATACATTTTTTAACTATTCAATAACCCCCACTAAGGATAGCACCCTTCCATTGGGCCAAGCTGTGAGCTTAAGAACGTTTTGAATAGGAAATCTATGCCATATGAAAAATGGAAAATGCATCAATAGCTATTTTTGTAGAGCATTTTATTAGGAAATACATTAAGCCAAGGGAAATACTTTGTTAAAACTCTGGAAATATTAGGAAATACATTAAGCCAAGGGAAATACTTTGTTAAAACTCTGGAAATATTAGGAAATACATGTATTTTACATGCTCACACATATTTTACATGTATTTTTATATATGCATATCTAACCATATTGTATCCAATTTGTTCTCATACATGTACATATATCTATCTATATCCTGGTAACTTTAGCTTCTCACTGATAACTAGATGATTTATCATAGTTGACTTATGTTAAGTATTTGATTACTAGCAATATATTAGGTCAGACTAACCTAAGCTTCTTGTTGGTTTTTCTTAAACTTTACGCTCGTTTCCTTTATATCCAAATGAGGGCATAAAATATGCTCTACAGGATGAAATGATTGTTACTGCATTTGTTTTATGGGAATGACCCATCTCTTGAAGGATACAACCTAGAAAAGTGCCCAGAAAATGACAAGAAATGGACGCCAACAAACCATTCCTAGGGAGTTCTTGGAATGGTCAGTATTTTAGAAATGGTACTAGTCTTTTCTCTAAACTTTCTTTTTGATCCCTTTGATCCCTTCATCATAATGAATACCATTATCCACTCGATGTAGTTCAGCCAAATTACTCTTTTGTACTCACCATTTTTTTATGTTCAAGAAGATATTGTAGATTCTCAGTGTATGTTGTTTCCACTAAAAATTCCTTCCATAATACCTTCAACCCCCAACCCCCAACATATTTAATGGGTGGTCTATTCCCATTGTGCCTTACAAATCTTTAAAGACATTGGAATTAAGTTTCCTTATAGCACTCATGCTATTTCCCAGATGCATTTTTGCAGTTAATTCTCAATTCTCAGGCTTTTAAATGCTTGAATCGACAATTCACAATTCATTGCAATGATATAAAATCTATTTCAAGGCACACTGTCTTTTTTTTCACTCTCATTTCCCCACTCTGTTAGAACTGATCTTATGCCAGTAACTATGTTGGTACATAAGTTATAACTTATCTCGTGTGTAATCACATGCAGCTAGGACCAACAATAGAATTGTCTGTCTACTAGAATAAGGTGCAAGATATTACATGTTTGTAACCAGGCTATCATAATTTGGCTGCTAGCTAGACTGGTGGAACATTGCTTTTTTCTCTGGTCATGTGCATGCACCAATGTGTATTGCTAATCACATAGCTTATCAGGTCCTGATATAACCAGAATGCCTAAGCTACATGATTTTAGGTAACCAAATTGGTACTATTACATTGTCATCTTCTGATACATGCAACACTGTTGATGTTGATGAGTGTCCTTTCTAGTATTACAAAAGCCTCTTTCTCTGTTGCCTTGTTCGACCATTAGAGACTCAAATTTGTGTATTGATCCTTTTTACCATTATAGAGGACTCTGTAAGTTAGGTTCTCAAATTCTTAAAGGGTTCTCGCTTAATGGAAGAGCGCCTGCCTTACAAGCAGGAAGTTGGTGGTTTGATTCCTCCATGCCCTAATGATATTATAATATCAGTTGAATACTAAAAACGACTAAATTAGTGACCAAAACATGAGAGACACAAAACTAGGCATTAAAAAGGATGCAACACATGGCGCTAATGATGAAGCCAAACATGGCGTTGATATGGTAGCAAAATAAGACGTTACTTTGGATGCAAAACATGGCGCTACATAGGAAGCAGAATATGGTGCAACAATAGAAGAAATATTTGGCATCATTTTGGTAGCAAAACATGATGCAAAAAAGGAAGCAAAAGTTGGTGCAAATTTGGAAGCAAAAATTGGCACATATTTGGAAGTAAAACATGGTGCAAAATGGGATGCTAAAGTGGTAGCAAAAATGGATGCTAACATGGTGCTATTAAGGATGCAAATATGGCATTAACGGGGGTGTCATTTAAGAAGAAAAAGTGGACACTCACTAGGAAGCAAAGAAGGACGTTATTTAGGAAGCAAACCTTGACATTGTTTAGGAAGCAAAGTTGGGCGCTATTCTGGAAGCAAACCTTGACGTTGTTTAGGAAGAAAAGTTGGACGTTATTCTAGAAGCGAAAAAAGAGACACTATTTTAGACGTCATAAAGGATGCTATTTAGGAAGCAAAAAAAGACATTTTTGGGGACGCTTTAAGTCTTGTCCATGACGCGTCCCATTTAGCATCTAGTTTGACCACTCAATGTAAAAAAATTACACTAAAATGGGACGCTAATTCCAGGATTTGTTGTAGTGTACATGTCACGGGATCAATTCCTATTAGGGATTTTTGACCAACTATTTTCTTTACAAACCTACAACCAATACCAAGTGAACCATAGCTCAAACCAAATGATTTTAACAATACAAGATCACATTGGGCTTACAGCCTTACTCGTAAGTGAGGAACTAAGCTACATTAGGAAACCCCACAAGGGAAAAAATTTATCAAGTTAAAAATAACAACTGACAGGATTGAAACTAGAGGTTATAGGCCACGAGTCTTCCATAGTCGGCATAAAAACAATTCGAATTAAATAGAAAAGCAATAATGGGTTTTGACAACCACTTAAACTTCTGCAAAATCCATTCAGTGGCCTTACGACCTCATACTTCCTTTCATGATTCATACATAAAACATAATGACAAGAAGTATTAAACAAAACGATACAGTAATTTTATTTAACAATCAAAATGGAGTAAGTCGCACCTTGGCGAAGCCGTTATTTCCATACGCAAAACATCTAGTAAACAAAGCTCTGAGAAGAGATAACATTTCATAAATAAACTAAAAACTGTTACAAGACAGACCCATTCAAGACTCCACGGTCGAAGGGAGAACCTTATGCAATATAACTGGAAAAAGTCGTGGTATCAAACCCACTAGAGTGTTTACCATTGTCCTAGAAAAGACAAACACGGGAATGCTTCCCAGTCCTTGAAATGCAGAGTAGCAAAGCATTAACCATCAGAAACTTAACCATTAGAGCCACTGAGAGCAAGGAAGGTGAGTTTCCAGGTCTTACCAGACCATGCACTCAGCCATGGTGACCGGTTCCTTGTCCATGCAGCAAACCCAAAAGGAGCCTCCTAAAACCAAATAGTGTGGGATTATTTTTCAACTTAAATCATGATCAAAGAAAAAAAATGAAAAAGGAGATAACATTAATCAGAGGTGACTTACCTCGAAGAAGGAGATGTAGCAATGTCGGCCCATGGGAAGGATGCTTACAAAACACCAAGTATACGAGTTTGTAGGACAACGAGCCGATTGCTCATGACTAGAATAGTACCATCTATGAAGTTGAGAGTGTGAGGTCATTAGTCTGTATACTAAGGCCAAATGCCTAGAAGCCGAGAGCTCGACTCTCCCTTCACTATTGTGCATAAAATCCATCGTGTGGCTTGGTAAATACACATTGAATTCCAAAATCTTAAAACTAGTCTCTATAGTTTCCAAACCATCAAGCTTGTGCATGAAGACCATAGTTTTTAGTACTTATGCTTGTTTCCATTTATTTAGTTAGCGCTATGGTGTTTTGTCATAAGATAGTTTGTCCTCCCTTTGGCTTAGTTAAGCCTTTGTTTACCTTTAGCTAGGCCCTTGGTGTGTTAACACCTTAAGACAAGCTCTATTTTGATTTTGTACCTACAAAAAGATTACATAGTAGTTTGTGTTAGCCAAATAGCTAAGTAAGACCTTGGAAGCCATTTCTCCTAGTTTCTTAGTAAGGTTAACAAGTAAGTAGAATGTAACCAACAATATACGCTAAGTGTAAACGACAGAAATTTAAACATGACATTTTCTTCATCAACTAACGACAATTAAAGTAGTGTTGTCATAACGGTAAATCACACTATAATGTTATTGTAATATGACATTTATGTGCAATAAAGAAACTACTAAAACAAACACACACAAAAATTACAGTTAAACCGCTAAATATTTGCAGTTAAAGTTTTATTAAATAAAAAAAACTAATTTTGGAGTTGTTACAACATATGTATTAATGCGCCATTGCAAACTTGAATTTGAATTTCGCAAAGGGAGGCAAATTTAAATTTAAATTTAGGAGGAAATCTGAAATTTTAATTCACACTGGCACTGTCATGTATTGAAGTCATTCAAACAAATTTTTAATCACTCGATGGATTGACATCAGGGGTGTTTAGCAACAAGGATGATGGTTATGGCGCTGAAGACAAGAAGAAAGAGTTGGGTTTCTGAAATTTTGGTCTTTCATATTTGCCTACAAGTTAAAGGTAGTTTACACAGACAATGAGTCACGCGACCTCAGATATCTTGCTCCATAAAGAAAATATGTAGTGTCCTCTCTATCTTTAACTACCTTTTTAGAAGGATATATTTTTCAGGTGACGAGGCGATTCCCTCGTGGAAATAGGACCGCTTGCAACAAAGAAGCTACAAGATGGCAAGAGCTATCCATTGAGCTGCATAGCATTTAATGCAGCTGCAGCAAGCTTGATGATCATTGGATCTTGAGCTACTCGAGATCTAACGGTCAACAAACCTACCGCAGCCGCATTAAATGCTCTGCAGCTCAATGGATATCTCTTGCCCTGCAAGATCAGGGGGGTGATGACCCATTCCACACAGAAATAATTCATGTCAACATGTTAACATTTTGATGTTTGATCGAAGCATTTTGTTTTTTGATCAAACCGATTGTGAGAGACATCGATGGGTCCATGATAAGGTGGTTACCTCGACCTGCCCGATTTGACATAAAGAAAAAATGTTACTGCAGTGAGGTTTTGACAACATTAAAGAAAAATAGACGTTCAGGACAGACTCAAAATTTGTTGAACATCAACAAACTGTTTTTGCTTCTTCAATTAGTCATCTTTACAGAAGTTTGCACTTCAGACTTACATTACCACCGAGTCATCGACACCTCTAGAGTTATTTTCTTTACAACCTTTCCACAATTGATTTTTGGGTTAATAGTACCTCTTGTTGAAGAGAGTAATCTCACTCGTAGTTAGGTTAAAGAGTTACGTAACCCACAATGCTATTTACTTAACTGTGGTATTCACCCATAGTATTATTGTTTTGTATTTCCTATTTAAACAGCTCTAAATAATGAGAAGGTGAATCATCTGCCCGTACTATTTATGTTGCTCTATTCTTTTCTTTCACATGGTATCAAAGCTTACAGCCTGATCCTTCCATTGTTGGGGTAAGCCTTTTCACAGAGTGGAAAGCACTCTAGCTCAAAAGCCATTTGGAAGAAAGATCTCATTTCTTTGTTAGCTTTGCTGCACTCTCTAGGCAGCAGCTTCAAACACAGCAGATCTACTCCATCCCTATGTTCTCTGGCATAGTCACAGATCTATTTGACCATTTATCCCAGATATGAACAAGAGTAAAGATTTGATAGGTGGAGATTGCTGCTACCCATCGTCAGATTGGAGATCAATAGATCTAAGTCTTCCAGATCTACCTAACAGCAAGAAGACTCAACCATGAAGACATTATGCAGCTCACAAGGGAAGACTGCTGTCGATACTTGAAAGAAAAAGGTAGCTTCCAAAATCTTTTGCTTTCTCCTCAAATAATGCTTGCTGTGAGAAAATAATATGAATATAATCCAGGAATCGAGCCCTGAGTGCGACATTTAAAGTTCTGTAAAGGTTAGCGGTTGTTTTGGCTTTGTCTATCTCTATGGAGACAAAGCTCTCTTTTTGGTTGGTTTGAGCTCAGAATCAATGGCAATTCTTCTCGTAGATTTGATTTTGTTTCACTCATGCTACTGCTGCACCTGAGACCTTCATCTTACATATTGCATTAGATCTCATAGTGAGCATTGTATTTGCATGGATCATTAAAAAAAAGGGGGGGGTGAAGATCTACAAGATCCGTGGAGGACTGGGCTCACTAGATCTCACCTAGTGCTCAGTTTGCCAGAGCTAATCTTATTGAAGGTTGTGATCTAGAAAAGAAGATCTATTCTTGAAGATGGTGCTACCCGAAGCAATCCTAGAAGAATATGAAGAGGTAAGAAATATCTTAACACCACAAGGTTTATGGCATATTTTTAATAGAGATGAGTATGATGAATGGGCAATTAAAGCAATTAATGTGTTAAAATTATAATATTTGTGGCACTTCATAACTGAAGAGGTTCCCATTGATCCAAAAAAGTTTAAGTCTTTGACATAATTCGAAAAAGAAAGAAGGCAAGTTGTTGCCTTATGTCTCATACAAGACAGTATAGACTATTCCCTATTTCATTATGTGGAAATTGAACCCAGGTGTTAGAACAATTACACTCACAACAATTGCCAATTACACATGCAAATTACTCACAAAAGAGACTGAATTATGGAGTTGAACACTAATCTGTATTGAATAAGTGTACAATAGCCAACCCTGTGAAGTCATAGGCTGCCACAATAAATAATTACATGAGATATTCGAATGCATGAAGATGCCATTCGAATTTAGTCAAAAGCAGGCTTACTAAATCTAAGCAAATCCCCCATAGGTGCATAAAGCACATTCCAAAACTGTCTAGGAGCTCACGAATTGGTAAATGCAATCAGGAAAGCTAATAGATGGTGGAAGGACAACTCAGACATGCTTTTAATAGGAGAAAAGAATGGAGGATGATGAGGACAAAAAACAAGTTAACTTCACCTAGTCAAACTTTCCCAATTGCCTTAAAACTCAGAAAAAGCAGGCAATAAAGCAGAAAAAGCAGACATGCGCTAGGGAGGCCAGGAATAAAGTAGATTTGATTCCAAGAGGTTTTCCAAGCACTCCATGACTCAAATTTAGCAAGTTTGACCACTATGGATGTGTGGAGGACAACTTGCATAAGGTGGAATATGGAAACTAGGCAAATAAGACAAAAATTGGATTAATTAATGTCTAAGGTAGCTTACTATGGGTTGATTATCCTAACACCCCCCCTTAAGCCTGACTTATGAATAAAATATCAGAATATTATAGGGCCTAGCAACAAGGCTTAGTCACCCTTTACATACTGCATGTCCATTTAACCAAGGAAAGAGCCAAAAACCCAATGGGAAAAATCCTTGTCACATACCCCAATTTTGTAAAAATTATGTAAATTGTTTTATTATATTTCTGAGACATTATGTTAAACTTAATCCTAAGTAGGGATTGATGACTCAGCAGAGTCAACAGTAATGGAGTGTAATTCAGAATATTTTATTATTAATAAATAAATTATGGAGACAACAGCATGGGAGAGCTGTTAAAAAGAGGCTACTGGTCAAACTGGTGGATGGAACTAGGTGGAAAGGCAAAATACAAGTGGCAGCATCCTCAAACACTTCCTAGGTTGCAGGTGGTAACTTCCCTATATTTGGGGTCATGATTCCCCAAGAAAGTGGAATCAGAGCAGGTGGCTCATTAAATGACAGTTAACCCAACAAAGACCTAAGCAATCTTTTAAAAGTACTCAATGAAGAGAGCTGAGGCTGCTCAGATATTTTCCAAAGAGAATTCATTCAGGTGAATGTTATTCATGAAATCCATTAAGGAAGAGGGAAATACAGTAAGGAAGTTGTGTTAGGAGGATTGCTGTAGTAACTTGATTTTATTATAGCTATTTGGGCTGAGAGAACTGCCTGATAGTTCTAAGTTAATACTGATTTTGAAGACTGGTATCTGACTTTGCTGCACCTAGTTCCAGCCTGGGATACCAGAGCAAGCTCAGGGGTCCTGAGAAGTCGCTTTCTGAGCGCTCTCCAGGAGTTGGTAGGGAGGAACGACCTCCCATCGTTGTTGTTGTCCACAGCTTTAAACAGGTTCTGTCACTTATTTCTTTATGTTTACTGAGTATGAATGGATGCATGTTATGTTTATTTTATATGTCTGAGGAGTTAGTCAATTTAGTAAAGTTAGTATCTCTGAATATCAGTAGTTAAATCTGTTAAGAGTTACTGTGTTTTTCCACATCTGGGATCACCAAACCGTACTCCAGCACAGTACCTCCGTATTGCGAAGTAATATCCTTCTGAACCGAGTTTCCTATTTAGTTACTTTCAGTAACTATAAGTATTTCAGGAATTTATAAGTTATCTTCTTATAGTTTTAAAAACTATTTCCTAGTACTGTATCTTTGTTTCCTGTAAATACTAGCTGCAATAAAGAAAAGATAGATTAAGTATTTCTGCTATTTAAGTCTTATAATGGTTATTTTTCCAGATTAAAAGAATCTAACCTCTTAATGTTCAACAGACAATACTAACAGTAGGATTTAATCATTTATTGGATGATTTTACAGTTAAACCCTAATGGTGTTAATCTGTATTCTGACTAAGAATGCAATTATTTAATTACCGAATTTACTTTTGTTTCAGTTAAGTTTAACAGATTTCGAAACTGTTATTCTATTTTCAAGTATGATAAAGAAATGTTATCACATATACAGGAATTTATATAGATATATATAAGAAAATAAAACTTTGAATCTTGAATGAGTATTATATAGAAATACTCAGGCATTATAACTAAATAAATAAACTAAACCAAACATTGGATAACAACATTTAAAATAATCAAAGGAAACCTTACTAAGAAGTAATATCATTATTGTATTATTATTAATGTATCTATAATGCATACATTATAATAGTAACACTTTAAGTAATAATTTATTATTGCAAGTATAAACCTAGTTTATTTATACTTGAATAAATAAATAAGGATTTATATACAAAATATTTATACTCTGTGTATTACAAATTAAATAAACAATACAAGAAGGAAATAGTAAAATATAACAAGAATACAATAGGCATTCTTAATTTGAAAGGTATGCACTTTTCATTCATAGCTTCTAATAAATAGAAGTCAAGTTGTAAAGCCAATTCAGAAGCATTAACAATAAATCTAATTTACAATAAGCTGGAGAGTACTTCTTCTCCCAAATTCTTTATATAATAAATTAAATTACAGCATTTATATCATGACCAAGAACAATGGTATTCTCAGCTAGGATAGTTGTATAAGGGTACAAACCCTATATATAATTTAAGAAGTTTTTTTTATATAACAAATAAATCAAGATATATAACCCTCACAGCATTTTATTAAAAAGAATTTACCAACAGTTAAATAACCCAGTTATAACAGAACAGTAATTAGCTCAATCATCGAGCTTGACCATTAAGGTTAATATCATTCATTAACTCTCAAATACTAATAGAGTTATTATTTTAAATGACAGATTAAGAAACTGAACTTAATCTCGACTGTAAAATTAGGGTTGAACCCTATAAGTCCAGTCTTTACAAGTAAAATAAATACTAAGAGTTAAGACAATGTTTACATCTACGGCCGTATCATAAGTTCACAGTATAAGTGGTTATAAACTCAGATCTAACTTATTCCTGTACAAAGCATAGAATTATAAATGGATGCGATAAATAAGCCCAAAGATACAGGAAAGCTTTTAATAAGTCATATTACAAAAATCTGGGTGAAAACCCTGAATAGTTTAAGAGTATAGTAAAGGAAACAGAATATAGAGGCTGTAACCTCATCTACAGGCTGGCTTACAGCCATTTCCTTTTTATATATATTCAGTATTTCTTTTATAGAAAATCTTAAACACAGAAGAAAGACGAATATTTACAATATCGACCGAAGCCGTAACATCCATATACAACACAGGGTTAAACCTGTTAAGAACTCACTTAACACCCAGTTAAAAGACTGAACAGAGCTGAGGTAACCATAGAGTCCCATCACTCTAAGTCAAAACCTAACCTCCCTAACAAACCAGCAAGGAGGGAACTCCATGGTGAAAACCAGGCTTACCAGGTAAAGCCAACCGCTGAAGCTTTGTGCCATCCACTCCTTAAGATGAGCCCAAGCCTGCAGCAAAAGAATAGTTTTAGTTATAACCTTATTTTAATGGCTAAACTATTTCTTGAACTGGAAAGACGAAAGTTTAACCTGTAACTTACCGGCGAGTCTGAGAGAAGTACAGCCACCGTAAACAGCCTGATAACTATGAGCAGAGGAAGCGTAAACCCTTCATTTTTCACTGAGAAGAACGAGCTGGCAGAAGCAAAGGATAACTTCCATAATGGAAGCATTGACAGTACCAAGTTGAAGGATACACTCACGCCGTGACAGGGTCGATATTGGTGCCGAAAGGAAAAACCCTAGGTTTTTCAACAACCGTATGGCCGCCAACAGCAAGCTAATAACTCCCACACAGTGCAGTAGACAAGCACGAAGGACTGAAGCAGCATAGAAGCTGCTATCAAACAGTGCAACAGCAAAAATTGGACCAGGAGGGTTCACAGAGCGACCAAGCCCGAAGGCGAGGGAGAAATGGCAATTTAGGGTTGAGTCAACGACTATATAGCACCAATGCATGGCTCTGGAGTGACCACGCCGCATTTTAATATATTTCATGCAAGTGGGTCAAAGTTCTAATGTCCTACGACAAGATTCCCATTGATTGTTTTTCCAAACAAAATCATAGCATGGATATCCCTTATGGTCGCGATACCATAGTTTCACCTGCCATACTTTGCACAACCATGATGTTAGAACAATGCTTTTAAACCTTGCATAATAAATATTAAAACTTAGCCTTATAAATATTAAAGCCATGCATTGTAAATAGCATTCAAGATTAAGTCTTGAGGTATTTAGGCATCGAAGATTTGATGTTTATTATAAAATTTATAAGGATATGGGTATAATGTTAAGTTATAAGTTGTTCATTAAACTTACCACTATATTGCTATTTACCCTAGTCTCAACTGAAACAAGAGATTTATCATCTCTTTTAAGACTTTAAGATAGTGGAGTGATGTTAGGTATAGTGGTTTGCAATTCTACTACTATAATGCCAATTACTATAGCTTTGCTTAGATGGTAAAAGACTTGTCATTCTCTCTTTATATGACTTAACTTATAGAATTCATACTATATAATCCACAAATTGGAAATAAGATTACTCTAGTCCTTTCTAATTGTTATTACCAATATAATAACAATCTCTCAATAGTCTTAGATTCTTATGGTAACATTTAGGCTTTTGTTATCCTTCATGCTCAAAGATTTACAAGATTTGGTAAGTGAATGTATGACTAGCAGTTTATGTGAATTATGATCACCATTCTTGATGATAGTATAGTATGGAAACTCATAATAAGTTTAATTATGATAATCTAAGACTAATTCTAAAGGTGCTTATAGAATTTATTCAATTATTGATCATGGAAATAGAGGTAGTTTTCCAAATAATGCAAACTCTTAAAATGATTAAGAGAAGACATGTGTCAAATAGTAAATCCTGTAATTGCTGGAAGTAAGAAAAGTATATATGGATATTATCTAACTCCAAATCCTTTACAATTGTAATTGCAAATCAAAACATATTCTAAATTTAAACCTGACATGATGCAGTAACAACGAATGAGTAAAAATGAGTCTGAATATGGTAACCCAGTTATACTTACTGTGCTAGATAAGAAATATTATTTTATCTTTATAATTGCATTACAGTAAACTCATCAATGATTCAGTACTCCATAGGGATACTTAAATTCTTTTATTATAAAGGAAAATAGCTATCTTATGCTCTAGTAATTTCTAACTTTCTATCAGTAAGATCTTAAGGAGAATTATAGGAAAAGCTTTACCTTTAAAAGCTTGATAAACTGGATAGCATGCATATACTTTTACTGAATGATTTGGTACAGCAAATTGATATCTAATACTTTAGAAATTTGTTAGCAGCGACCCAAATTTTTCCTGTATATCTGTAAGAGAAAGAAAAATGCTACATTAGCTCGGAAGCTAAGTAAGCCTAGCCTGTCATAGCAATCCCCCTTGTGGTTGCAAACAGAAAAACAATCAGTAACTGATAAGAACTCATCTTTAAATTTAAGTATAATAAAAGATCATTTAGTTACAATTCTAGCAACATAAACTAATCAAACAGTTAATGACTGCATTTAATAAGATTATATGCTATTTTAAAAATTTTAAATTTTTCAAAATTTTTAGGGTTTTGACATGTGGTATCAGAGCATGGTTCAAACACTAGGCCTTGATGTGGCCCAATTAGTTTCCACAGAACAGTAAAAATAATGTATTAACTTGTATTTTGTTTCATGTAAAAAGCAGAAAAATTTCTTTTTTTGAATCTAACAGGCAGGTATGGAGAAGCTAGGATAATATGCTGAGGAGGAGTCTCCAAACACTGAGACAAGACAGATGTCTAGAGAACCTGTGATAGAGGAGGTAACTGCTCACTCCTCAGAGCTGATGCAGACTATAAAGGGTTTAAAGACTGAAATAGAATCAGTCAAGAAGTACAATGAAAGGATTCTAAAAACTCAAGAGGAGTTAAATCAAATTTTGATGGAAAAATTTCAGACTGAAGGGAGAAGCAAAAGATCTGAATCTGAAGAAGCTAGCCATCAGAAAGGATCTAAAAGGATGAAACTAGCTAAAGATGATAGCAGTTCCTCATCTGAAAGTTTTAGGGAACAACAAAGCTATTACATTACTAGTGACAGTAGTGAGGCTGAGTTGTATAAAAGAAAAGAAAAAAGTACAGATCTTATGAAGAGATTTCTGGGGAGTTCAAAAAAATAAAACCCCCAACTTTCAATGGAGAAACTGAAAAAGGAGAAGAGACAGAATCTTGGTTATCCGGGATGAGAAAATATTTTCAGATATGCAACTATTCAAATCATCTGAAGGCGAGAATGGCCATCTATAGCCTTTCTGGAAAGGCATATATATGGTGGCAAGATTTGAAAATGGTCAAGGGGATCAAAGAAAAAGAGGTCAATTGGAGTACCTTTAAAAGGTACTTCAAAAAGAAATTTCTGTCTGAACAATACTATGAAGAAAGGGCCAAGGAATTTTATGAGTTAAAGCTTGGATCCATGACTATGAATGACTTAAATAGTAAGTTCTTAAGTCTGTTAAGGTATGTGCCGTATTTAGTTGATGAGAAACCTAAAGTACAGTGGTTTCTCAGCTACTTGCCATATCATATAAAGAACAGAATCGAATATGATAACCCCAAAACTCTGGAAGAGGCCATGCGAACGGCAAATTTCTGCTTTGAACAGAACAAAAAGAAGGAAGGAATAGCCATCTGGAAGGCTAAAAAGAACAGTAATCAGTCTGAATTCAAGAAAAAAGAGTTTGTACCCCAAAATAATTTCAGAAATAACAAGAACAGAAACCATTCTAATGGTAAGAATTTTCAGGGAAGCAAAAATGGTGCTTCTAATAATTCCAATAACTTCAAGGGCAGCAAGGAGGCTTCTAATAATCATGGAAATTTCACTAAGAATTTCGAATGGAAGGAGCCTGTTAAGTGCTGGGAATGCAATGGCCCACACTATGCTTCAATTTGCCCAAATCGAAAGAAGCCAAACAGTAATATTCATACTATACAAGATGAAATGACTGTTGGAGACTTTGCAAGGACTATGCCCCGAATCAATGTAGCATTGGAGAACCGCCAAGCTGATTATCAAACTTCCATGGTGGAAGTAGAAGGTATGGTTAACAAAACCCCTGTAACTCTTTTAATAGACCCAGGTGCTAACCTTAGTTATATTTCACCGCAGATAGTAGAAAAGTGTAATCTGACTGTTGAAAAGTTTGATAACTCTTGGCTAATTCAACTAGCCACAGGGGCAAAAAGGAAGGTAATTTGTTATGTTAAGGAATGTGCTTTAGATAAGAATGATTTTAAAACTACTGTTAAATTAAATGTTTTTCCACTTGGCTCGTATGATATACTTATTGGTATGGACTGGTTAGAACAGCATAAGGTAGTTTTAAACTGTTTTGATAAAACATTTACGTGTGTAAATAATAATGAACCACCAGTAACAGTTAAGGGTGTTCCTAGGAAAACTGTAATTAGGTAGATTTCTGCCTTACAACTAAAAAGAGCAGTCAGGAAAGGGTGTAAAGCTTATGTTGTAACTATTACAGATGAGGCGAGTAAATCTGAAAAAGATAAAATAAAAATAGAGGATATTCCTGTGTTAAACAAATTTACTGATGTTTTTTCGAAGGAAATTCTAGGATTACCTCCCAGGAGGGAACTGTATTTCACAATAGAGCTGGTACCAGGTGCTGTACCTAGCTCGAAAGCTCCGTATCATATGAATATTATGGAACTTAACGAATTAAAATCACAGTTAAAAGAATTAATAGATAAAAAATACATTCGACCTAGCGTGTCCCCTTGGGGAGCACCAGTAATCTTTGTTAAAAAGAAGGACGGAACTATGCGACTTTGCATAGATTACCGTCAACTAAATAAAATGACAATTAAAAACAGATATCCGTTGCCCCGCATAGATGATCTATTTGATCAGCTGCGTGGAGCTACGGTGTTCTCTAAGATAGACCTGAGATCAGGCTATCATCAGGTGAGAATTAAAGAAGAGGACATATTCAAGACAGCTTTCAGAACAAGGTATAGACATTACGAATTTGTCGTAATGCCATTTGGGCTTACTAATGCCCCAGTCGTATTTATGTGTCTAATGAATAACATAATGCATAAATATTTAGATAAATTTGTTGTCGTATTCATCGATGACATCTTAATCTATTCTAAAAATGAAGAGGAACATAAGGAACATTTACGGATAGTCTTACAAGAACTGCGAGAGCAACAGCTCTTTGCGAAGTTCAGTAAGTGTGATTTCTTCAGGGATGAAATCCAGTACTTAGGTCACGTGGTGACTAAGGAAGGGATTTCAGTTGATCCTGAAAAGATCCGGGCAATCGAAGATTGGCCAGTACCAAAAGATGTAACAGATGTTAGGTCCTTCATGGGAATTACCGGTTATTACCAGAGATTCATTGAAGGCTTTTCAAAAATAGCCAATCCAATCACTTCTTTGCAAAAGAAAGGCAAGAAATTCGATTGGAACTTAAAATGCGAAGAAAGCTTTAAGAAACTAAAAACTTTATTAACAACTGCGCCTATTCTAAGAATAGCGGATCCCAATAAGGATTTCGTGGTTTGTACCGATGCTTGTAATGACGGTCTAGGTGGAGTGCTGACTCAGGATGGGCATGTCATTGCCTATGAGTCCAGGAAACTAAAGATTCATGAAAAGAATTATGCCACTTATGATTTACAACTAGCTGCTGTTATTCATGCCTTAAAAATGTGGCGACACCACTTAATAGGCAGAAAGTTTACTTTAATGACTGATAATAAGGGTCTAAAATACCTTTTAGATCAGCCTAACTTAAATGCAAGGCAAGCAAGATGGTTAGCCTTCTTAAGTGAATACGATTTCGAAATTCAACACATAAAAGGAAAAGAAAATAAAGTGGCTGATGCTTTGAGCAGAAATGCGAAGCTGAATTTTACAACAGCAATCAGTACTTATGTTTCTGATTTAAATGAACAGCTGACTGAAGGGATAAAATTGGATGAAATTTATCAAAAATTACAAGCTACAGCTAAAGAAGAACCCACAGAAAGTTTAATAAAGGGTTATAGTCTAAATAAAGATGGATTTTTATTATTTAAGGACAGATTGTATGTGCCTAATGTGCCTAAGGTTAAATTGCTGATTCTGGATGAAGTTCATAAAACCCCTTACTCGAGGCATCCAGGCTACCAGAAGACTGTCACCATGTTGAGAAAAGATTATTTCTGGCCTAATATGAAATCTAAAGTAGATGAGTATATAGCTAGATGTTTGGACTGTCAACAAGTGAAGACAGAACATCAAAATCCAGCTAGGTTACTGCAACCTTTGCCTATTCTTAGTTGGAAGTGGGAAATAATCAGCTTAGATTTCATTACTGGATTACCCAGAAATCAAAATCAGAATGATTCAATTATGGTGGTAGTAGATAAATTAAGTAAAGCAGCACATTTTATTCCTGTTAAAACCACTTACAAGGCTGCAAATATAGCTGACATATTTCTAAAGCAAATTTTTCGGCTACATGGTGTACCGAAGGTTATTATTTCAGACAGGGATCCTAAATTCACAGGGAATTTCTGGAAATCCTTGTTTAAGGGATTAAACACAACACTGAATTTCAGCACTTCCTTCCATCCTCAGAAGGACGGACAGACTGAAAGAGTTAATCAGGTGTTGGAAGATCTGTTAAGAATGTACGTCAAGGATCAACCAAGTAAGTGGGAGGATTACTTGCATTTAGCAAAATTTGCATACAATAATAACTATCAATCATCAGCTAAGTTCAGTCCTTTTGAAATTCTGTATGGGCGTAAATGTAACACTCCTATCTCCTGGAATAATCCAGTAGATAGATTAGTGTTGGGACCCAAATTATTAAAAGAAATGGAACAGATTTTAAAACAAGAGTAGGAGAACTTGAAGGTTGCCCAGGATCGGCAAAATAGCCAAGCAAATTTAAAAATAACTCCTAAAGAGTTCCAGGTGGGTGAGCACGTGTTCATAAAGGTAAGACCAAAGAAGAGATCCCTAAGACTAGGGAGTTGTGCAAAATTAGTGCCACGTTCCTGTGGTCCGTTTGAAATTTTATCTAGAATTGGTCAAGTTGCATATCAGCTAGCATTACCACCTAACTTAAAAGTGCACAATGTTTTTCATATTTCTATTCTGAAAAGGTATGTTCATGATGCTACTCATGTGATTGATTGGAACGTTGTACAGGTAGAACCAGAAGAGGAAGTACTGGTGGAACCGGACTGTATCCTCGGGAGGAGGGAAATTACTCTGCGGAACCGCACAATTGGACAGCTGAAGGTGCAATGGAAGCACCTTAGTCCTGAAGAAGCTACTTGGGAACTGGAAAGGAAGATGCGGGAAGCATACCCGAATCTGTTCCAGGAGGTTGCAGAGGATGAGGAATAAGTAACATCGAGGACGATGATACATTTTAAGGGGGTGTGTATGTCACATACCCCAATTTTGTAAAAAATATGTAAATTGTTTTATTATATTTCTGAGACATTATGTTAAACTTAATCCTAAGTAGGGATTGATGACTCAGCAGAGTCAACAGTAATGGAGTGTAATTCAGAATATTTTATTATTAATAAATAAATTATGGAGACAACAGTATGGGAGAGCTGTTAAAAAGAGGTTACTAGTCAAACTGGTGGATGGAACTAGGTGGAAAGGCAAAAGACAAGTGGCAGCATCCTCAAACACTTCCTAAGTTGCAGGTGGCAACTTTCCTATATTTGGGGTCATGATTCCCCAAGAAAGTGGAATCAGAGCAGGTGGCTCATTAAATGACAGTTAACCCAACAAAGACCTAGGCAATCTTTTAAAAGTACTCAATGAAGAGAGCTGAGGCTGCTAAGATATTTTCCAGAGAGAATTCATTCAGGTGAATGTTATTCAGGAAATCCATTGAGGAAGAGGGAAATACAGTAAGGAAGTTGTGTTAGGAGGATTGCTACAGTAACTTGATTTTATTACAGCTATTTGGGCTGAGAGAACTAACTGATAGTTTTGAGTTAATACTGAGTTTGAAGACTGGTATCTGACTTTGCTGCACCTAGTTCCAGCCAGGGAGACCAGAGCAAGCTCGGGGGTCCTGAGAAGTCGCTGTCTGAGCGCTCTCCAGGAGTTGGTAGGGAGGAACGGCCTCCCATTGCTGTTGTTGTCCACAGCTTTAAACAGGTTCTGTCACTTATTTCTTTATGTTTACTGAGTATGAATGGATGCATGTTATGTTTATTTTATATGTCTGAGGAGTTAGTCAATTTAGTAAAGTTAGTATCTTTGAATATCAGTAGTTAAATCTGTTAAGAGTTACTGTGTTTTTCCACATCTGGGATCACCAGACCGTACTCCAGCACAGTACCTCGGTATTGCGAAGTAATATCCTTCTGAACCGAGTTTCCTATTTAGTTACTTTCAGTAACTATAAGTATTTCAGGAATTTATAAGTTATCTTCTTATAGTTTTAAAAACTATTTCCTCGTACTGTATCTTTGTTTCCTGTAAATACTAGATGCAATAAAGAAAAGATAGATTAAGTAGTTCTGCTATTTAAGTCTTATAATGGTTATTTTTCCAGATTAAAAGAATCTAACCTCTTAATGTTCAACAGACAATACTAACAGTAGGATTTAATCATTTATTGGATGATTTTACAGTTAAACCCTAATGGTATTAATCTATATTCTGACTAAGAATGCAATTATTTAATTACTGAATTTACTTTTGTTTCAGCTAAGTTTAACAGATTTCGAAACTGTTATTCTATTTTCAAGTATGATAAAGAAATGTTATCACATAAACAGGAATTTATATAGATATATATAAGAAAATAAAACTTTGAATATTGAATGAGTATTATATAGAAATACTCAGGCATTATAACTAAATAAATAAACTAAACCAAACATTGGATAACAACATTTAAAATAATCAAAGGAAACCTTAGTAAGAAGTAATATCATTATTGTATTATTATTAATGTATCTGTAATGCATACATTATAATAGTAACAATTTAAGTAATAATTTATTATTGCAAGTATAAACCTAGTTTATTTATACTTGATGAATAAATAAATAAGGATTTATATACAAAATATTTATACTCTGTGTATTACAAATTAAATAAACAATACAAGAAGGCAATAGTAAAATATAACAAGAATACAACAGGCATTCTTAATTTGAAAGGTATGCACTTTTCATTCATAGATTTTAATAAATAGAAGTCAAGTTGTAAAGCCAATTCAGAAGCATTAACAATAAATCTAATTTACAATAAGCTGGAGAGTACTTCTTCTCCCAAATTCTTTATATAATAAATTAAATTACAGCATTTATATCATGACCAAGAACAAAGTAAGAGAATGGTATTCTCAGCTAGGATAGTTGTATAAGGGTACAAACCCTATATATAATTTAAGAAGTTTTTTTTATATAACAAATAAATCAAGATATATAACCCTCACAACATTTTATTAAAAAGAATTTACCAACAGATAAATAACCCAGTTATAACAAAATAGTAATTAGCTCAATCCTCGAGCTTGACCATTAAGGTTAATATCATTCATTAACTCTCAAATACTAACAGAGTTATTATTTTAAATGACAGATTAAGAAACTGAACTTAATCTCGACTGTAAAATTAGGGTTGAACCCTATAAGTCCAGTCTTTACAAGTAAAATAAATACTAAGAGTTAAGACAATGTTTACATCTACGGCTGTATCATAAGTTCACAGTATAAGTGGTTATAAACTCATATCTAACTTACTCCTGTACAAAGCATAGAATTATAAATGCATGCGATAAACAAGCCCAAAGATATAGGAAAGCCTTTAATAAGTCATATTACAAAACTCGGGTGAAAACCCTGAACAGTTTAAGAGTATAGTAAAGGAAACAGAATATAGATGCCGTAACCTCATCTACAGGATGGCTTACAGCCATTGCCTTTTTATATATATTCAGTATTTCTTTTATAGAAAATATTAAACACAGAAGAAAGACGAATATTTACAATATCGACCGAAGCCGTAACATCCATATACAACACGGGGTTAAACCTGTTAAGAACTCACTTAACACACAGTTAAAAGACTAAACAAAGCTGAGGTAACAACAGAGTCCAATCACTCTAAGTCAAAACCTAACCGCCCTAACAAACCAGCAAGGAGGGAATGCCATGGTGAAAACCAGGCTTACCAGGTAAATCCAACTGCCGAAGATTTGTGCCATCCACTCCTTAAGATGAGCCCAAGCCTGCAGCAAAAGAATAGTTTTAGTTATAACCTTATTTTAATGGCTAAACTATTTCTTGAACTGGAAAGATGAAAGTTTAACCTGTAACTTACCGGCGAGTCTGAGATAAGTGCAGCCACCATAAATAGCCTAATAACTATGAGCAGAGGAAGCGTAAACCCTTCCTTTGTCACCAAGAAGAATGAGCTGGCAGAAGCAAAGGATAACTTCCACAATGGAAGCATTGACAGTACCAAGTTGAAGGATACACTCACGCCGTGACAGGGTCGATATTGGTGCCGAAAGGAAAAACCCTAGGTTTTTCAACAACCGTATGGCCGCCAACAGCAAGCTAATAACTCCCACACAGTGCAGTAGACAAGCACGAAGGACTGAAGCAGCATAGAAGCTGCTATCAAACAGTGCAACAACAAAAATTGGACCAGGAGGGTTCACAGAGCGACCAAGCCCGAAGGCAAGGGAGAAATGGCAATTTAGGGTTGAGTCAACGACTATATAGCACCAATGCATGGCTCTGGAGTGACCACGTCGCATTTTAATATATTTCATGCAAGTGGGTCGAAGTTCTAATGTCCTACGACAAGATTCCCATTGATTGTTTTTCCAAACAAAATCATAGCATGGATATCCCTTATGGTCGCGATACCATAGTTTCCCCTGCCATAGTTTGCACAACCATGATGTTAGAACAATGCTTTTAAACCTTGCATAATAGATATTAAAACTTAGCCTTATAAATATTAAAACCATGCTGGTCGCGATACCATAGTTTCACCTGCCATAGTTTGCACAACCATGATGTTAGAACAATGCTTTTAAACCTTGCATAATAGATATTAAAACTTAGCCTTATAAATATTAAAACCATGCATTGTAAATATCATTCAAGATTAAGTCTTGAGGTATTTAGGCATCGAAGATTTGATGTTTATTATAAAATTTATAAGGATATGGGTATAATGTTAAGTTATAAGTTGTTCATTAAACTTACCACTATATTGCTATTTACCCTAGTCTCAACTGAAACAAGAGATTTATCATCTCTTTTAACACTTTAAGATAGTGGAGTGATGTTAGGTATAGTGGTTTGCAATTCTACTACTATAATTCCAATTACTATAGCTTTGCTTAGATGGTAAAAGACTTGTCATTCTCTCTTTATATGACTTAACTTGTAGAATTCAAACTATATAATCCACAAATTGGAAATAAGATTACTCTCTTCCTTTCTAATTGTTATTACCAATATAATAACAATCTCTTAATAGTCTTAGATTCTTATGGTAACATTTAGGCTTTTATTATCCTTCATGCTCAAAGATTTACAAGATTTGGTAAGTGAATGTATGACTAGCAGTTTATGTGAATTATGATCACCATTCTTGACGATAGTATAGTCTGGAAACTCATAATAAGTTTAATTATGATAATCTAAGACTAATTCTAAAGGTGCTTATAGAATTTATTCAATTATTGATCATGGAAATAGAGGTAGTTTTCCAAATAATGCAAACTCTTAAAATGATTAAGAGAAGACATGTGTCAAGCAGTAAATCGTATAATTGCTGGAAGTAAGAAAAGTATATATGGATATTATCTAACTCCAAATCCTTTACAATTGTAATTGCAAATCAAAACATATTCTAAATTTAAACCTGACATGATGCAGTAACAACGAATGAGTAAAAATGAGTCTGAATATGGTAACCCAGTTATACTTACTGTGCTAGATAAGAAATATTATTTTATCTCTATAATTGCATTACAGTAAACTCATCAATGATTCAGTACTCCATAGGGATACTTAAATTTCGTTATTATAAAGGAAAATAGCTATCTTATGCTCTAGAAATTTCTAACTTTCTATTAGTAAGATCTTAAGGAGAATTATAGGAAAAGCTTTACCTTTAAAAGCTTGATAAACTGGCTAGCATGCATATACTTTTACTGAATGATTTGGTACAGCAAATTGATATCTAATACTTTAGAAAAAATTTAGCAGCGACCCTAACTTTACCTGTATATCTGTAAGAGAAAGAAAACTGATGCATTAGCTCGGAAGCTAAGTAAGCCCAGCCTGTCATAGCAATCCCCCTTCTGGTTGCAAACAAAAAAATAATCAGTAACTGACAAGAACTCATCTTTAAATTTAAGTATAATAAAAGATCATTCAGTTACAATTCTAGCAACATAAACTAATCAAACAGTTAATGACTGCATTTAATAAGATTATATGTTATTTTAAAAATTTTAAATTTTTCGGAATTTTTGGGGTTTTGACAATCCTCCCTTAAACATAGACTGTAAAACAAAATTTGGAAATCTTGTCATCACTCATGCTTCACAGCATGATCTGCAATCCCCAGCAGTGATTTGATATTGCTGAATGTCTTCTCACAAAAAACTTTGGTGAAGATATCAGCTACTTGTTCTGAAGATGAACAGAAGAGTAGGTGAATGGTGCCATCATGCACAAGCTCTCTAATGTAGTGCATATGGATCTCAATGTGTTTGGTTCTCTGCTTCTGAACTGGATCATTGTAGATTTGAATGGTACTCTGATTGTCACAATAGATAGTAGTTGAGTATTCTAATTCGAAGCTACACTCTCCAAGTAACCCCTGCAACCATAAACATTGAGTTGCTGCATTTACAACTCCTTTGTACTCTGCTTCTGTAGATGAGAGTGCAATGACACTCTGTTTCTTGCTTGACCAGTTGATTGGCCCTTCTGCAAGCATGAACACATATCCTGATGTTGACTTTCGATTTGTGATGTCACCTGCCCAATCACTATCAGTAAACCCAATCAAATCAAGATCAGATTTAGCTTTGTAGAAGATCCCATGAGTCCTTGTTCCCTGAACAAAGTTAAGGATCCTTTTGGCTGCGCTCCAATGGATCTCATGAGGCTGATGCATTTATCTTGAAGCCACACTTACTACATAAGAAAGATCAAGTCTATTATGTGTAAGATACAACAAACATCCAATCAATTTCCTATACAGTGTATTGTTTACCATAGGTGAAGAATCAGCTTCTTCAAGCTTAACTCCTGAAAGGAAAGGATTCTTGCTTGGCTTGCAATCCTTCATTTTGAATTTGTTCAGCAAATCCAAGGCATACTTGGACTGATGTACTTTGATTCCTTCTTTGGTTTGAGCAATCTCGAGCCCCAAGAATTGGCTCAACAAGCCCAAATCTGCCATTGAGAAGGCATGGTTCATTGCATCCTTCAAGGAAGCAATTTCATCCTTTGGGCTTCCTGTAATGAGAATATCATCAACATACAAAAAAATGATCATTAATGAACCATGAATCAGCTTCAAATAGACATTTGGATCTGATTTGCATCGATCAAAATTCAATGATAGCAGAAAGCTATCAATCTTGGCATACCAAGCCCTGGGGGCTTGCTTAAGCCCATACAATGACTTCTTTAGCCTGCACACAAGAGATGGGTTAGTAGCAAATCCTTGAGGCTGTTGCATGTATATCTCTTTAGTGAGATCTCCATTCAGGAAAGCACACTTCACATCCATGTGGTGTACCTCCCATTGCTTTGAAGCTGCAATGGCTAAGGCTAGCCTAATGGAGTCCATCTTTGCCACTGGTGCAAATGTCTCATTGTAGTCTATGCCATGAACCTATGAGTATCCCTTGGATACCAATCTAGCCTTGTACTTTAGAGGTGAACCATTAGCAGCAAATTTGGTTTTGTACACCCACTTACACTGAACTAGCTACCTCCCTGGGGGAAGATCAACCAGCTCCCAAGTGTTGCTCTTCTGGAGTGAGCCGAACTCTTCTTCCATGGCTGTTTTCCATCTTGGATATTTTTCTGCATCTTCATATGTCTATGGATCTGATTCAATCATCGGATAGCACTTCTCTACAAACATAGGATCTTTCATGCAAAGAGCACTCTCAAACTGAGATCTAGTCCTCCTAGGATCATTAGGATTTCCAGCTAGTTCTCCAGCTGTATGAATGGTATTGGCTGCCCATTTTGGTCTTGTAGGAATTTTAGGATCTACAATAAAATCATCATTATCATACATATCAGAATCAGCATGTTCAACTATCTCTTCACTTACATTCAGAGGTTCTGGTTGTGAAGAGGATTCTCCAACTTCCACTGCTGCTAGGGGCTCTTCTTGAAACTGAACACACCTTTCAATGAAGGCTTTGTTTATGCTCAATTTGATCAGCTTGTACCCTTTTGAATCTTAAGAGTACCCAACAAATAGACACTCTTGGCTTTGGGGCTGCAAAGCCTTCCTCTTTTCTGTTGGAATTCTAGCCCAAGCCCTTGAGCCAAAAATCATGAAATGGGTCACATCTGGCTTGTGCCCACTCGATGCTTCAAAAGGAGTCATACCATCAAGCTTTTTATGAGGCACCCTATTTTGGATATAGGCTGCATAGTTTATAGCTTCGGCCCAGTACTTTGGTGGCAAAGTCTTAGCCTCCATCATACAGGTTGCCATCTCTTTCACTAATCTGTTCTTCCTCTCAGCAACACCATTCCGCTGTGGTGTGTAAGGGATAGAATGCTACATTTGAATACCTGCATCTGCATAATATTGAATAAACTCAGACTTGACATACTCACCACCATTGTCAGATCTGAGGACCTTGAGTTTCCTCCCAGACTGGTTTTCAACCAAATCCTTAAAGACTTTGAAAAGGCCAAAAACTTCAGACTTGTGTTTTAGGAAGTAAACCCAGCAATACCTGGAAAAGTAATCTATGAATGTCAATGCATATTTGGCCTGACTCATTGACATATGAGGAAATGGTCTAGAAACATCACTATGGATCAAATCAAGAGGTGCAAAGATTCTCTCATGACTAGCTTTCTCAAATTTATGCTCTGGGTGTTTTCCTAGGATGCAACCTTGACAGACTCCTTTGGAAAACTTAATATTTGGTAACCCTATGACCATTTATTTTTCACTAAGATCAGAAAGATACTTGTAATTTAGGTGGCCAAATATTTCATGCCAAAGCTTGCTTGCCTCATTAGCATGAATCAGAAGAGTAGAGGGGTTTGAGTAGGGTAGGAAGTGTGAGAACATGTATACCTTCGAAGTGTGATTTGCAACTCCTTTTGCAATGACTTTACCACTTGAGATCTCTATGATCTCAACTTCATCAGGGGAGAATATGACCTTATTTGGAGACCCTGTGTGGGTCATCTGATACACTGATAAGAGGTTAGAGGCAAGACTTGGAACATACAATACATTGTTGAACTTACCATGGTCAAGATCAATCCTCCATTTGTCCAAACTTTTAGTGAGAGAGTCATCTCCTAGTACTATTGGTGGACCTTTCGACATGTCAAGTGAGGTGAATGCCTCCTTGGTCGAAACCATATGTCTTGAATATCCAGAATCAATGATGAAACTAGGTGAGCTTGATGTGCCAGCAACCAATGCATGAACTCTCTCTCTGTCTTCCGAACTTGATCCTCCTTCCCTCTTCTTTGAGCTATCTGGAAGGGAGATGCCATTCTTCTCCAAGAGTTGGGTCAGCATGTCTATTTGCTTTTTCATGCAGGATCTTTCAGAATGATTCGCTTACTGCAGTATGCGCACTTGCTCATTTCTCCTTTGTTCTTCTTCTTCTAGGGTTTCTTCTTGGAACCTTGAGGCTCCTCCAGAGACTTGTTCTTGTCTCTCTTTTGCTCAGGTGGATTTTTAGCTTTCTTCTTGCTTTTTGAATCCACCCTTGAATCTCCAGCAACCAAATCTTGGTATTTGGATGGTTTGATGGTGCCCATCATCACCAATTTATCTTGTTCTTGTGTGAGAGATTCCATGAAATCTGCAAGGCTAGGCATTTTCCAGGCTCGAGCTGTCAACTTTGTGGCATAGAAGGTCGAAACAAACACTGAATAGTTAGGGATAAGCTTCGAGAGTATGGCCAAGACCAGCCGATCATCCTTCTTTTCGATCCCACATTATTTTAGTTGCAAAACAAGTGCTTTGAACTTGGAAAAATAGAGTTGGAAGGATTCAAAGCTATTGGGACTCAGGGAGATCAATTCATTTTCAATTTGATGTCCCCTCATCTCATCTGTTTTCCCAAAAATATCAACAAGCTTCTCCCATACTTCATTCAGTTATGACAATCAATCAAGATGGAAAAGGAGGTCTCTGGATATGCTCAGACACAAGAGATCATAGGCCTCATCCCTCCTGTTTTGCCATTTAATCTTCTCTACAGCTGAATTGGGCTCTGATTCTGTTTCCATAGTCACCCTATAGAGGCCTTTCACTCTCAACAGTATCTCCATCTCCGCTTTCCATTCAAAGAAGTTAAATGGAGTCAAGATGATCTTCTGAGATTGATCCATAGCTCAGAAATTGTCCCGTCAGTTAACAGAATGCTCCCAGTCAATGATGTCAAACCTGCAAAACAAATTGGAAGGAGAGAAATCGATCTACAAAGGCTCTAATACCATGTGGAAATTGAACCCAGGTTTTAGAACAATTACACTCACAACAGTTGCCAGTTACACATGCAAATTACTCACAAAAGAGACTGAATTATGGAGTTGAACACTAATCTGTATTGAATAAGTGTACAATAACCAACCCTGTGAATTCATAGGCTACCACAATAAATAATTACATGAGAGATTCGAATGCATGAATATTCCATTTGAATTTAGTCAAAAGCAGGCTTGCTAAATCTAGGCAAATCCCCCATAGGTGCATAAAGCACATTCCAAATCTGTCTAGGAGCTCACGAATTAGAAAAATCAATTAGGCAAGATAATAGATGGTGGAAGGACAAATCATACATGCTTTTCATAGGAGAAAAGAGTGGAGGATGATGAGGACAAAAAACAAGTTAACTTCACCTAGTCAAATTTTCCCAATTTCCTTAAAACTCAGAAAAAGCAGGCAATAAAGCAAAAAAAGCAGACATGCACTAGGGAGGCCAAGAATAAAGTAGATTTGATTCCAAGAGGTTTAACAAGTGCTCCATGACTCAAATTTAGCAATTTTGACCACTATGGATGTGTGGAGGACAACTTGCATAAGGTGGAATATGGAAACTAGGCAAATAAGACAAAAATTGGATTAATTAATGTCTAAGGTAGCTAACTATGGGTTGATTATTCTAACACATTACATTGCAGAAGCTGATACTCCAAAGAGAGCATGGGATACACTAAAAGAAGTCTTTAGTGAGGAACCAATGGTAGAGGAAGATGACTTTGTAAGTCAGGCGAAGCACCAGGAATCCCACACTGAAGTGGAAGATAGTCAAGATGACTATGTCAAAGAGGAAGCGAGTGATCATGTAATCCCAGCAAAGGATGTTGATCCAGTTATGTTTGATGATGACAATGAAAGCAAACCTGTCACTGCAGCGATACTCAATGATGTGAGTGATAGTCTCTTTGAGCAAGAGACAGTTGATAGCAGCATAGAAGCTGCAATAGTTGCTGAGAATCAGCAGCAACCAACTGATAGCATCACAAAAGAAACAACATTATGCTATCCACTCCAAAACCAGAAAACCAGAAGTTTGAGGGAGATCTATGAGCAGGCTCCTGTTACTGATGAGCATCTACAATATGCTCTATTTTCTTCTAATCCCACAATTTTTGAAGAAGCACTGAATGATGCATAGTGGAATCAAGCAAATGAGGTTGTCATTGATGAGAAACACCAAGATGTGAATGCTCTCCAAGAAAAGCTAAAATATATTCATATTTTTTCTAACAAAAATGTTAAGTGTGCAGGTAAAGATGACAATCAGAAGAATCATGTTGAAACAGAAGATGAAGAATTTCCCTATGTTCCAGAAGATGAAGACGATCAACTACTTAGCATCAAGATCCAGAAGAAAAAGAAAAAGAATTCCAAGTACACTTCAAGGAAGAAAGTCAAGCTGAAGTTTTTTGAATGAAATGTAAGGCTAGCTGAGACATAGACCAGCAGGCATATTTAGGCATAGACAATGCTGATGATGTACTACAAGTTGAGATTAAGGGGGTGTGTTGAAGAGACTAATCTCACCCGTAGTTAGGTTAGAGAGTTAGGTAACCCACGATGGTATTTACCTAATTGTGGTATTCACCCATAGTATTATTGTTTTGTATTTCCTATTTAAATAGCTCTGAATAATGAGAAGGCGAATCACACCTCTTAGCAACTCAAGTTTTCTTGGTACAGGTTCAAAACCGGCTGCTTCCAAACCACAAAGATTCTTTGGGTAGCACCAAATCCAAATACTGGGCTCTTTAGTATCCGGAAAAGGCCTTGGTTTGTTCATTGAAATTCCAACATAATTATTACAATATCTTAAGCTGAATGTGTTTCAAACAAATATTGTACATCGTCAAATATATGTATTCTTTCTGTATTTGGCATCATAAATTACCATTTAAGATTGATAAGTTGAGATATTTATGAATCATGAAATTACCGTCTGTTATTTAACTGTTTGACATCTTTGACAAAATTACCATTTTCCATTTATAAAGTATCTAGAGCACAATGCCTCAGATGATTTAAAACGCCGTGTAATGTGTGTAGAAAGCATCACGTCTTTGGAAATGGTAGTTGCAAAAGAGTGTCTACATTTAAAGAATAACAAATAAAAAATTCGCGGAATACATTATAAAAATTTAACATCTCCAAAATTTTAAGAGCTTGATCCAATTTGCAATAGTGCATTGTTGCTAGAGTTAAATATCTCAAAAGCTTGATCCAATTGGCCATACTACATTGTTGTGAGAGTTAGTGTCACTTCCCCTTCCATCCGAGAGGATGCGACTATATATTGTTGCTGTCAAATGGGTAATCTAACCCCATGAACATAAACATAAAATGCAATATTGAATTAAAAACATACATAAATGCATTATACATGTAAATACATAGTGAAAGAAAGACACATTCATTCAAGCATTCAACATGTTCATATTAATTCAGAAAACAAATAGTTTATAGAGAATAAGCACAAGAATACTTATCTTGAAAAGGAGTTGGCCCGCAACTAGCTACGTCACTGCAATGTTCCACCCAACCATGGGCCAGTGTGCTCATCAATCTCTCAACATCACTACCACCCCTGAGCTGGGCATGATTCCACAAGGCACTAGGGAACAACAGGCTCACACATAGCCAAAACCATACATCCACAGTCAAGTCAACGCATCGTTGGGTTTCACAGACCGTCCAGCTAAGCCAATGAACAACTAGGTTCCATGGCGATTAAGGCAACAACCCAATAACATAGGGTTTCCCTGGACCTGCTCAGCCAAGCCAAACTTTAAGCCCACCAATTAATCAAATACAGCCACACACAACTGTTGGGTATGGGAAAAACATTCCCAGGAACCAAAATCAATTTCACAAACATTCAGGGACATTCAAGAGAAAAAACGACTATCATTCACACCCAAAATGTGAATCCCAAAATCAAAAAACACCTATGGGCATTTCGAGAGCAATCCGGCCTCAACAAACACCCAAAACGCAAATCCCTGCTGCACAGGCACTCATCAACCCAAAATGGTTTTCCAGCCATGGATAAAATGGGGCAACGACAGAAAAACATGAGGGAAGCTCTCTGTTTTCTCACAGGGGCAAAAACGGCCTCTTCAACCCCCAAACAAAATGTGGCTCCCTTCATCCCATTCACCTAACAACACAAAAAAAAACTAAATATGGGCATGGAGAATGAGGACAACGACTCCACCCATGAAGGAGAAAATGATAGCCCCAAAATCATGAAGGGGAGAAGTCTGCTTCCCCTACTACGTGAGAGTGCGCCCAAATCGTGCATGGGAATAATTCCCAAGAGCTCTCCCCAAAACACTTGAGGGAGACCCACATGAATGATGGATGGGTGAGGAATCTCAAGCATGGGCTCTTACTTGCCCAAGAAGACAGGAAAACAATTTTCCCCAAAAATTGGTGGTCTTCCCCATCCCAAGGCATTAATTTAACTCAACTACTTCTGGATGATTGGGAAGAAAAGACAAATTGGGTAGTTGACAGCTTGATTGGTTTTCCCCTTGACATTTGGCTTTTCCCCATTGGCTCAAAGGTTGAATATTTCCCCCTCCATATTCCTTGTGAAATCATGCCCTCGTCTCTTTAACGTTGCAGTACATAGCTAGTTGTGGTATTTTATTAATTTGTATTTTACATGATGTCCCAAATATATTGTGCCTGGCTAGCACATAAACCATCGGCATCGATTTTAGTTTTCGATACATAAAACACTAAATCCATGGTGGGGCCTTTGCCTTGAGCTCCACACCATGATCAAATAAAATATTTACATCATATGTAATTCAATACCATGGGGTCAGAACCAAGGTGTTACAATTAGAGATCTCAAAGAATTTAAAGAAAAAATTGTAATTTATTTGATGTAAGTTAAAGATCTCAAAAGCTTGATCCAATTGGCCATAGTGCATTTTTTTTTTTTTTGACAGAAACAGATAGGTTTTATATTAATAAAACAGTGGCTGGGCCACCAAAGAGATTACAACGCCAGAAGCTATAGAGATCCATACAATCTTCAAACTTTAAATACAGATGCCTGTGACTTAGCAAAACCAGGACTTTTAAGTTTTTAACCAAAAAGATTAAAGCAGGACTTTTAAGGTTTTAACCAAAAAGATTAAACAGAAAGGACAAAAACTAGACTGAATTTAACGTTGTTTTCCCAAAGCTCCAGAAGATGATTTGGCAGCAGATTGACTCAGAGTATGGCTGGAAATCCCAGCATCTCGCAGTTTTTCCAAAGTACCCTCCATCCTTTGCAGCCTGAATTCCAATTTATCCAGAGAGACCGAGACCTTCTCTTCCAGCATCCGCAGAGCGGCCTTGAGGTCCCAACGGATACGACCCATGTTCTCATCGATTTGGTCAAGGCGTCGCTCCCCCATCTCGTCTAATTGCTGAAGGAAATGACCATGACGTCTGGCCCAGCATCTCAAAATCTTTACCTCTGCATCCAATTCCACCATTGGGTCTGGAGAAGAGGATGCAGAACCTTCAGAATTTGCCATACCACCCAGGATTAGCAGACTGAATACGCAGGGGAACAAAGAGCTTTGCCACCCGGAAGAGAGAGCCGCCACCCTCAGAACGTCGATTCCTGAAATGGGACGAAGGAGATAACAACTAACCATCCAAATATCGTTCACATGGCATAATGGAAGCATCATTACCCAAAGTTTGGAGCATGCCGAAGGCCAATTCATCAGATTTTGAGGAGCGCCATTTACCGATCCCGTACTGTGCATATCATAACAGAGCATGGTTCCAATAGACCCATTAACTTCGCCACCTGGGAAGCTCATTCTAGGCTGGACAACAATGGGAAAATCCACTTGCCCAAATGAGATACCATAATTGCAGATTAAAACCTCACGCGAGTCCGTTAAGTTTTGATTGACCTTTCGCCGTAACTCCACCTGCTCCATAGTATAATGGAGAGGACGCTCCAGCATCAGCAATGGCAGAGAGGACATCATCTTATGGTGAGCAAGACGAACAGGCGAAGGAATGTTGACAAGCATGAACGAGGACACGACATAATGAAATGTGCCATGGAAATCAACAAGGAATGCCACCACCCGGCCGCGAGGGAACGTAACACTTGGCCTGGGGCCCATACTCCACATTAACGATCCTCCCCTCCTCGAGTCCAGGCCCATGGGATTAGGGAATATGATATAGACTAAGCACATCGTTAAGTTTAAGGACCCCCTTGCCCAAGGGGATTGCTTCATTTGCTGCTTTGCCTGCTTGTCCATTATTCATTCGCAGAACATGAAAGAAATCTATAGATCGGAAAAGAGGGATGAGCAAGGAAATTCTTCAAAGAACTTAACGAAGGCGATTAGAGGAGGGAAACGACTGAGAGTTGATGAAATGGATAATCAACTTGGAATCCCCCACTGCCAAAAGAACCTGTATACCATGGAGAAGAGCTTGATTTAATCCTTGCCACAGAGCCATTGCTTCCGCCATGTTATTGGATTCAATTCCCAAATTCCAAGAGTAAGTGAAGTTCAGGTTTCCATCGAGACCGAAGAGCGCCCCTCCCCCTCCTGCCACCCCTAATTGGCCGTAGTGCATTGTTGTGAGAGTTAGAAATCTAAATTGTAATTCATTGGATAAAAGTTAAAGATCTCGATGAATTTAAAGTGAAAATTGTATTTTAATTGATGAAGGAGTTAATATAGGACAGTGTTGTAATTTTTTATTAAAATATTTATTATGGTTACTTAAATTCTAACATTTTAATTTTTTTAAATATTTTATAAGGCAAATGTATATGTAATATGAAAAGATAATAAAATAGAAATATATAATTCTTTAATCATAATGAAATATTTTTAAATTAAAATATTTAATTAAAAGAAATTTATAAAATTTATGTGTAAAATTGAAGTTATGTTGAAACTTTAATGCCTTGAATTTTATATAAAAATAATAAAGATAAATTTAATTCTATGAATTGTGTATTATATTTAAATATTTTTAATTTGTATTTTTAGCCTCAATTATTATATTTGAAATTTGTTATAAATAATTTGAACAAACTTTAATTAAATTTATAATTTTTTAATATATTCCGTATGAATTAAATAATTAAAATATCTTTATCTTTATTTTATATAATAATAATTAAAATATATTTACTACCATTTTATATTTGCTATAGATAATATTAAAAATTGTTTTCGTATTTAAATTTAAATGAACGCATAAATTTAAAAATAATAAAATATTATACCTATTTAAAATGAAATATAATAAAATACTAGTTTATGTGTTATATGATTTGAATATTTTAAGTTATCATAAATTGCAATTTTTAAAATTGATATATACAATTCCAATAATTATTCTAAAATTTTTATAAAATTTGATTAAAAAATAATAGAAAAAAGGTGGTCAAAATATCCAAATCTTAGTTTTAGAATATTGTACTAAAAGATCCTCACGGATATTTACTTACACATGTTTGATATTTTGGGTGATAATCATTTTCCTTTCTAAATAATTGAATGGTTTTTATTTTCATAAAAAGTTATTAGGAGCATTGCCTTGTGCAATTTGCATTTAATAGAGACAAAGTTGTCTAAATCAATTGACATGAGAGGGAAATAAATCCCAACACGGAGGAGACTTTTAAGTAAAGAAATGATGCTTAGCACAAACATTATATGAACTTAACTACAGACTTAGGTAGAACCAATGTTATGATTCTAAAAAGGTATGTCTAAAGTAGACTCTTTCATTCAATTATTTAAGTTTACATTTATTGGATTATTTAAGTTTAAGTTTACATTTGATAACATATATATCACATCAAGGTCATAAAAACAGTGTGTCATAATAAATACTAATCTTTATTGGTTATTCTAATAAGACTTAATAATGCATGCAGAGTCTCCATGTGTAATTTATCTTTAGTATCAAAAGAGTGAAAAATTTACATGATGGTGACTTGGGTCAATGTGTCCTTAATTTAATAACTCTTAAACAGTTT
Organism: Pseudotsuga menziesii; assembly: GCA_001517045.1. NCBI lineage: Eukaryota > Viridiplantae > Streptophyta > Pinopsida > Pinales > Pinaceae > Pseudotsuga > Pseudotsuga menziesii. The sequence continues at coordinate 85,238 of LPNX010418933.1, forward strand.
TATTGATAATTTTTCAGCAATGAAATATGGTGATACACCTTATTTGGCATAACAACTCTTTATTATAGTTCATGGAGGCATTCCAATATTGTGTTCTTGAAATGAATAAAAATATATCATCTTAAGAATTTACCCAACTACTACTCATATAGTTGCTAGTGTCATGTTCAAATAACTACATGCAACAAGCCTTCAATGATTTGAAGCCAAATGAAAAGTTAAAATTTATCTTCTTTCTTTCGTTATAAAAGAAGTAATATAAACTATCCTTAGGTTTTGGTAAATGTCAAGGGTTCAATTATAGAAACCAACTCTAATGGTATTGGATATTTTTAGACCATCATTAAATAATTGTGGCCATATTTGATTAATCAATACTAGTTTTTGACCAGCAATGGATAACAATGCAAACTCAAAGGTATGCATTCAAGTAAAAAATGATAAAGTATTGTAACTTCGAAAGATATTCTGGTTGTATTGATTGTATTCCTCCTTCAGGAGATGTATCTAGTGTGATTGGTCATGTAAGAGTCATTGAAAGAATCAATGTAAACCTCTGGATGTAAGTCGGGTCAATAGTACCCAAGTGTTATTATAATAAATATTATTTTTGGTGTCTTACTAGACAAGTTCGCCCTGTCAGTTAGCCAAGTCGGCCCTGGTAGGTTTAGTTCAAGACAAGAGACAAATATAAATAGGGAGGTGCCCACCTTCATTTGTACACACTTGACTCGAGAAAGTTTGCAAGAGATAGAAGAAGAAGTGCACCGGAAAGAAGAGAGAAGCAGTTGTCTTTGGTTTTACATTGTTCTAGTTGAGTTCTATACTAAGGAAGTTTTGCAGGGTTTTCTCCCTTGTGGTTTCCCCAAGGAAAATCGTTGTGTTCTTTGTGTTACTTTGCTTGTTGCTCTTTCAGTGATCCTACTATTTTAAATTGTTTTATAATATCATCTAAGCAATTAAGAAAACTTAACATGTTATCAAAGCCACCCTGAAAGGAGAAATTGCAAAGCTAGGGTTTGTTGTTCCAAACAAATACCTTGACAGATCAATAGAAAATAGGGCTCACTCAACTCACCCAAGAAGGGCGTATATTTCAGTGAAAATAGAACTAAATTCCATGAATTTTCAATTTTGGACAAGACACTACTATCGGGAAGAACTAGGGCTTCAATTTTCTTGAAACTCCATCATTAATCTCATAAAAAGAAAGAAACAGTCTAGCTCTCCTAGCGAAGGAGCATCTTTTCCATCACTCATCCCTACTAGTGATCTCAACTGGAAAATTAGGGTTTATTCATTAAACCCTAGGTCATCCTGAAGAAGGTCATCCAGAAGCAGTCTTCATCAAGTAAGTATTACTTATTCTAATTCCATTTGAATTGGTCATTATATTAAAAAGATGACAAAGAGTACCAAGCTAGATGAGAATCTTAAGGGTGTTGAAAAATTCATAGCATGGAAGTATCAGATCATGCTCATCATAGAAGAAAATGATATAGAAGGATTTATAAAGGAAGAAGTTGCAGATCCATAAGAAGATGAAGATAAGGCCAAATACAAGAAGGATATGATCAAGTTTAAGAGGATCATAGCTGGCTCCATCAAATATAACTTGATTCCTCAAGTACCCTCAAGGAGGACACGAAAGGGAATTTTTTATGCTCTATCTAGCTTATTTCAAGAAAGACAGACTTGAGGAATCACCTCAAGAGTGTAAAGGCTCAAAAGTCAGAAACTATGCAATCATACTTTACAAGAGTAGCTCAAATCAAGGAGCAGTTGGAAGCTATTGGTGATATGGTTGAAGAAGCATAAATTGTAATGACCACCTTGAATGGTCTTCCAAGAGATTGGGAATCCTTTATTCAAGGAATCTGTTCAAGAAGAAGGTTGACCAAGTTTCAACAGTTATGGGAATAATGTGTTCAAGAAGAAGCCTAGAATAGCAGCTAGAGAAGAGAAGGTAAATGAAAATGAGGATCAAGCTTTGGTAGTCCATACCAAAGGAAAGAACAAAATAAAGAGTTATGCCCATCCTGTTAGGATTATTAATCCTCCCTTGACCATATTGCCTATTAGATTATATTTGCCTATCTTAGGAACCTTAATTCATTATTTGGGTCGACTAGTACCAATGGGTCTACTTGGGCTAATGGGGCCACCTAGATCAGCTACTAGAGTGTGGGGAACACTACTAGAGGTTAACTGCCACTTACTGCATGTGCACGCATCAATTTGGGCGCCTCCTAGACCAATCCCTATATTTTAGGAGCAACTTGGAGTCCTGGCACCAACCTCCATCAGTTAGGTGGAGTTGGAACTAATTAGTCTTAGTTAGCCCTCAGTTACATTCAGTTACTTCACAATCAGTTAGCTAGCGCTAGCAATGCATGGATAATGCATGGTTGCATGGGGAGAAGCGCTTTTCCTACATACCACACTCAGTTGCACTGAGTTAACTAGCTATAACTGATTTATTGAGTTGTTGGACATCAGGGAGTTGATCTTTGGAATCATAATTTGTCGGTTACTTCACAATCAGTTAGCTGGCACTAATAATGCATGTCTAATGCATGGCTGCATGGGGAGGAGCGTTTTTCCTACCTACCACACTCATTTGTACTGAGTTAACTAGCTTATAGTGACTGATTGAGTTATTGGACATCAAGGAGTTGATTTGTTGGACTCCAATATTGATTGAGAGACCATGAGTTAAAGATTCAATTAGATACAATCAGATCCACTTGGTAGATTCGAATTGCTACCTAATGCATTTGAATTATTCCTGTTTGTAACCTATTGTACATTGGATTTATTATTGTGAATGATACTGTAAATTCCTGAGCAATACTTGTCTGTTTCCTATGTGGTTTGTTTTGTTCAGTTTATATCTTCATTCTCCATTTTCTACAAACATTATTAGAACTATCTTTTTGAAGATCTAAATGGCATTCAAATTCTAATACATCCTCCCAGAAAATCTCAAGGGTTTAAGAAGTCCAATAAAGACTTCTCAAATTATGAATGTTTCACTTGTCATAAGATGGGACACACTGGTATAAATTGTCCCATGAAGGAAGAACAAGTTAAGAAGAAGAACAAAAGATTATAGGTCCATGTTGTTGAAGAAAATGATCAAGAAGATGAGGAAAGAACTAAGGAAAATGAAGTTTCCTGTGAAGAATATGTCTTTATCTCTACACTCACAAGTTTAGTCTCACCATGGAATGGTGCCTGGCTAGTAGATAGTGGTGCCTCCAAGAATATGAGAGGTTACAAGGACTCACTTTCATGCCATATACAAAAGGAGTCCCCACACAAGGTAATGCTTGGAAATGATTATCAATATCTCATCAAAGGAATGGGAGAAGCCTCCTATAGGATGGAATATGGAAAGTCCATGAGGATGAAGGATGTCCTGTATGTCCCAGGATTAAAGAAGAATTTCCTTTCTATCTCAGGCTTAGATAAGAAAGGTTTCAGACTTGCATTTGTAGATGGAGAAGTCCTCATGTGGACAAAAGGAAAAACTATAGATGATGCAGTAGTGATTGGAGTTGAAGAAGGGGGGCTCTACAGATTAAAGGGGCATGTAGATATTGAATTGATGACCAGCGCTATAAGCCCATGTGAGATATGGCAAAAAATATTTTCTCATATACATTACAAAGAATTGCTAATTCTAAGCAAGGTTGTGACAAGTTTACCATAGATTTAGATAAATCATGAAGGAGTGTGCAAAGGATGTGCACAAGGAAAGAATACTAAGAACCCTTATCCAAACAGTGATAGCAAAGAAAAAAGAATCTTATACATTATTCATTCATATGTATGCGGGTCAATGCAAACTACTTCATTAAGAGGGTATGTTTACTATGCTTCCTTTATTGATGACTACTCTATAAAACTTAGATCTATTTCTTGAAGAAGAAGGATGAATTGTTTGAAAATTTAAAAGAGTTTAAGGCCTGTAGTGGGGATTTCTCCCCGACTACGTGCAGATGCACCAACCTTAGCTCATCCAGATCATAAGGAAGAGTTTAACAATAAAAAAGAAACAAGACAACAACATCAAATATTTTTAAGGGTTTTCACATATATAAAACTAACGAATGCAAGAAATAACAAAGAACACACCTTTTTGAAAATGGGCCACCGTAGCCATCCTTGGAAGTGGTTTTGCATCCCCACGATTTGGATCTCCAGTCTCTTCTACAACTAGTTGTCAAATGGGGGGAATGGATCCAAAATGGGTACGGAGTGAACTCAACATACATAGTGGGAAATGGAGTGGAAAAATATGGGAATAATGGAGAAAAGTGTATGATGTGACTGATGGCAAATGGAAAAAAATGTTTTGGGGAAGTCCTTCACAATGTATTTATAGTATGGTCCTAGGGTATTTTGACCCAAGGTAATGACCCATGGTATCTTATTGTCCATGGTATTTATCTATGTTTTTATTACCCATTTTCTTTTTTAGTGTTTTTTACCCTTTTTGGGAGACAGTGGGGATAAATCATAATAAATGCTCATCATCCCTTCATTTATGGGGAGGAATAATGATGTTTTGGACCATTTTTTGTGGAGATATGATTGTGAAGGTAAAAATGGAGGAAATAATGGTGGGAATATGATGTATGACTATGGTTTAGACCATGGAGAGCTAGGTGAACACTTTTTAGTGTTAACAGATTTCCCCCTTATGTGTGAGGGAAAGATATCATCATATGGCCGATAGACATCATAGGATCATGGGAATATGGTGACAAAAATGGAGAGACTGGAGAGGACCGCGGAGGAGTGGAGCTTTCTCATTCAAACTAAGTTAGATTTTGGTTTTTTATTACTTCTCAAAAAATGGATGAGATACATATAATGGGTGACATGTACATGGACGAGGCAGGCATACTCATGCTCGTAACAGTGTCAGAAAGAATAAATAATGGGGATCAAGGCTCAAAATCATGAGAGCCGGTCAATACATTTACAATTGGTGATAATAATGGTGGCCTCAATGGGAGGTTGAATACATATAATGATCTAAAGAACTAATACATAGGAACAATGGCATTCTCATGGAATGCAATATCATCACAATCGATGCTTTGTTGGATCTGGAGGTGTACATAAATGGATCGACTCAATGACTGAGAGTCGGAATCTCTATGGTGCAATATGCAGCATCTAGTACTGGATATACACAGAAGCATAATACTGGGAGCTTCCGAACAATGTCACCAACACAACTCGAAAATCACAAGGGACATGTGACTGTATGGGTCCCATAGTAGACTCACCAATGTGATAGATTCAGGCGACAATCGGGGTCTTCGACCCAATAATGAACGACCAATACCCTGTACGAATATCAACGGTGCGATGATGTAGCTGAAGTCGAGAACGTGAGACACAACCAACTTGAAAGGCACTAATGACTCCTTTCAAGTGGTCAAAGGAACTCATCAATGAGGTGGATGAAACCAGGATACAGGGACCTCTGGTTCTATCCTATGGAATATATGTGTTGACGTCGACGGAGGGAGGCCTGTAACTAATCAAGGCATTGATGTTTCCTTGACTAGAAGCATGATGGGGATAACAAAAGATGTGGAACAATCAGGGGACTGACACACTGAATGGGGGAATGGGGGCAGGAGAGTACGAGGGACTCAAACTTCCTTTGTTCATAGTATGACGGTAGGGATGGCCTAGCAGCAAATGAAACTGACTCATGGGAGAGGGATCATAGCTGTAATGCCGGGAATATAACCACAATGGGAAATACTGAGGGAGGTAACTAGAATAGGAATACCAGTGAATACAAGGAAGGCTCACTGCAGAATACTGTGAACAAAGGTGACCCAATGGGGGGAAGCTACCATAATGTGATATCAGATGTGGTGGCACCCAGAGACGTCGTTTGGGAATTCTTCATAGTTTAAGGAGCACTAATAAGTGATAGAAGTATGCTCAATATGATACGATCTCATGGATTTTTAGCAAGCCCGAGAAGGTAAATGCTTGATGGTGTTTTCATTTTTAGAGAGTCTCAAAACAGGAAGAAGACTCCAGTGTGGTCTCTTTTTCATAAATAGTCTCCTAATCCCGAAAAGGGATAAAAGTATACAAAGGAGAGCTCTCCCAACCTTTAGGGGAGGAGATATTTCTTTACCATTGGTAGTCCAATCAGGTCGAAAAAGGTTAAACTTATACTGACTGGATGGTCCTTCAAATAATTTTACGAGCATGAACGAAACCAGGTTTGCTTGGTGATCTTTTCTTGATGAGAGGGTTGGAAAAGATCTTAAAGACAACCCATAATGAGCTTTTCATAAATTACAGTCCTAATGTCCGAGAAAGCATAAAAGGATGCAAAGGGAGACGTTCCTAGTTGGAAGGTGTTAGGGTGATCCTTTTTTTTAATAGTCTATGTAGCCCAAAAATGGATATAAACGAGGCCACATAAATGCCTTTTCAAATACTTTAACGAGCATGAAAGGAAGCAAGCATGCTTGACAATCTTTTCATTCTTTAAGGAGTTAGAAAAGAGCTTAACCAAAACTCTGTAATGGCCATTCAAGCAAGGAGGAAGTGTTCGATGTATGGAAAGAGGTTATGTTGTGAACATGGTTGATAGGAATTAAAGTGGAAAATGGATGGGGCCTCCTTGCAGGATGATGGATGGCGGTATAAAAGGCCAAATATGAAGTATGGATGGAGCGAAGGGCTCGTGAACATGCCAATACATGCGTGGAGTTGATTTACATGGTGGCCTGCAAATTGAGGTGACTCTAAGAAATGGTCAAAAGAAAGTAGAGAGGGAGGTAGTCTAGAAGGTCATTTCTTCACCCAAGAGACTTTTGCACATTGGCGACAGCTTCCTATCCTCATAGAGGACCATCCATACATGGGAATGGACTAATGGGGAGGTCAAAAGATTCCTCAACCTATAGTACAATTCTGGGGACCTGACAGTATGCTAGCATAAGGGTAGATAGATCATACACGTGAAAGAAACTGACAACATACTGTGTGCATGTGCTGACGTGGGACCACATCCTCCAGTGGGGTACCAGTGGCACAAGGGCAGGGTGGATGTGTTAGATCCACCCGCTCATGTGCAAAGGATGCAACAAAGTGCTATAATGGACTCACTGTGACCAAATGTGGAGAAACTACTAGAGGGGATCACCAGATCGTCATAAAAATGATGTGAAACAAGAAAGAAAATATATGATAGAGGGGTACTTCATGGTGAGATACTTCAGGAATAGAATCTCTTGAGGTAGAGCCCATTGTGGGAATTATTCAAGAGGTGGTCGTCAGAGTCAGTAAGGAGGTATGCTCCCTTGCCAAGGCATCGATGGATGACATATGGAACATACCACATGGTGTCAAACTTCACTTTCCCTAGCTTATCATTGTCTTGTTCATAAACGAGGACTAGGTCCCCCTTGCTAAAGGTGTGTGGGTGGACGCGAGAGTTAAAATGGGACATCAACCGAGTCTTGGTTGCTTCAATCATCTGGAGAGCAACCCGACAGTCCTCATTGGTTTGTTCAAGCATGAGTAGGCATTGTTATAATGGTGAAGTGTTAGGGAGGATATCGACGGCAAGGTAGAGTGACGAAATATGGAATTCGATGGGAAGTACCGATTCCACACCATGGGCTAAGTGAAAAGGGGTAAAATAGATTGTGGTTTCACAAATCTCTCTGTCGTCACGAAAGTGGTGTTGGGATAGATCAGGCAGATCTTGCACAACCGAGGACTCGAAAGGACTACTAGAAGTAGAGATCATGTAAATGGTGTTGGTTGTGTCTGAGGAAGAAGTCGGAGGGTGAATCTCCTCAAGGATAGTAATTTCTGACTCGTGGGAGTGTTTTCAGAGGTCATAGAGGAGTGACTGGTACTCAAGAAAGTCAGGGAAATGGTGAGAAGATTGACCATATAGGTCACAAATTGCACAAGGGTGGTTAGTTTGCAATGACTTATTCTTAACCATTGGTGGGTATGGGACATTGACCATTGGGGCATCACTAGTCTCGTCTATAGTGTCCATGTGGGTGCGAAGGAGAGGCACATCGAGATAGTTTTGTGTCGCATGGCCTTGGACATTGCATAAAGAACAAATAGGAGACGGACATGGTTCTTTCATAACTTTGGTCGCCTTGCCCCCAGTATTATTTGGAGGAGGAGGAGTAGAAGTAGAGACAAGATTGGTCTTTGGTGGAGTGAGAGGTTGGTGTGACATGGTCTCAATAGGTTGGACGGGATTCAACATGACCTAGGGGGTCGGGGGTGGAGTAGGTGGTTCAAGGTACCACACAGGAATACCCAAAGTGAAATTAGTCAAGTTGAGAGTATCCATGACAGGCTTGCTCACAATGTCGGATGGTGGAAAAAGGAAGGGAATCATGTGGACCGGGACTGAACCCCAATAATTCCTATAGGATTGTGGTTGAGGTTGCGAAGAGGTCAGAATGCTACCATATGTGATAGTGCAAAAATCCAATATATCATTCGACGAAGGTGGAGGTGGTAAGGACAAAAATGTTTCTTTCATAGGAGCGTTGCAAACAAGACCGGGCCAATGATAGACAGGGATGGTATGGACACACTAATAATGGTAGTTTCGATAGTGGAAAGGACATGTTCTAGTGTGGTCAACCCCTTAGGATCATAGTACATCAGTTGGTTGATGGTTACGATCTTCCCATCATGAGGGAACATCAAGAGTCGAAAGACGGTAGAGGCAACGAATCGTATTGCATACATATAACTACATCCTAGGAGGAGGTTGTAATCAAGTTGGGCATTGACAACCTCAATCTCAATCAACACTGTTTTTTTGGGTAACTCAATAGGGACATTCATGAGAATGCCTTGGGGTTGAGCATAACGGCCATGATAGGCACGAAGGGCAGTGGAGGAAGGTTGAAGGGCTAGGGATCCAAATTTCTGCTAAACAAAGGTTTACATAACACAGGTGGATGCCCCCTCATCAATGATGCATCGATGAATAACCAAATTCTAAATCATGACCAGAACCTAGAAGGTGGCGGATGATGGCACCCGAGGTTCTCCTTGATCAAGGTCAAAGGTGATCAACCTAGAATCAAAGGGATCGAATGCACCTAGCATGGATAACAAAACTTTACATTGGTAAGGACAGGTTCTGAGTAATTCCAGAGTGGACATGGTTGTGGGAGACTGGGCCAAGCCATCAACAATACTGTAGTTGAGTGTAGCTCTGGCAATGGCATTTTTTAAGACGCGACATAAAGGGAACTATGGGACTTTGACAGTTCCATCCATAGGATGTCTCGAAAAATGCAGAGACATGTTCGGAGTGGTGTAGGTAGATGTCGCAGATGGGTCAATAGTTTCTATCATGGAACCATATTGGTTTCGTCAAGTCTGGAGGTTGACATCAGATGATAACATCATGAGGTAATGGACACCAGGATCAATGGGTTGAGCCGCAGAAGTGGTTGCAGGAGCTTGTGGGGCAAGGGTTGTATTGCAACTATTCCTTGGTTTGGAAGGGGTTTTTGGAGCACCATAGGTGGAGGATCTGGTGGTGCTAGGTCAAGCTAAGCTAGAGCAGTCGCATTGGGATCACGTTGATTGTCGCTTTGGAGTATATGGTGGATGCAATTCAAGTGAGGACACTAATGAGTGTAATGGCCATAAGTATTACATATGGCATGCATATGGTGGGTCCACAACTATGGGTTCTTCCTAGGTTGTGCGGGATGCTGGGGATTCTATGCAACAGGTTTGATGTCGTTGTTGTTCAGAGGGTTGGTATGTTGGCCACCTCTTTGAGGTTGGTTGTTGCCCCGATTCCTACCTCTCTTGTTCCCTCCCTACCCTTTTTGGTTATTGGGGGTAGGTTGGTTAGTGAGGTTCTGCTATTCATAGACATTTCCTTTGGGAGCGGGAGGAGTCGGGGTTAGAGCTGGAGTGATTTGCACTGGTGGTGTGTAATAGACTGGAATAGCTGGTGGGGATACAAAGTCGATCGTTTGGATAGTACATGAGTGTGTCGAACAAGTCGGTCCATGAACGTGAGGGATTTGTATGGGAGGCGCATAGGAAGGGGTGGCTCCAAAATAAGTCATTACGTGTGAATAATCAGGGACATAACCTGAATGCGCATAGGAGGGATTAGCTCCGGACTGAGCCATCACGCATGAAATATCAGGGGTGTAATCTAGTTGGGAAACACATGGGTGTTACCAGGATGGGGTTTCATCATGTGAGAGGCCAAATAAAACTGAGGATGTTGGGTAATAGATCTGATAACTCCATCAGTGGCATGAGATGCCCCTGGCATATCTCGACGTGAGGTGCCAACATGGGGAACATCGACTATAATGGTATACAAGTAACCTGATTGCGAGTATATAAGATCGAGCTGCTGAGCCTTAAGGATGGTTTCCTCTTTGGTTTGCGGTCACTCAGATTCTATGTCCTTGGCTATGGGGGGGGCAAGGTTTTGAGGAACCAATCAAGGAATATCATATCATCTAACTGGATCTTACACAAGCTACGACAATGACACCATTCATGGATATGATCTGTGATATGGGTAGTTGTGTTCTGTTGACAAGATAATAATATTTCCACTCCCTCGTCATAACAGATAGGTAATGGGAAGTATTGAAGGAACATCGAAGCTAACAAGGAGAATTCAGGGTAGGTAGCATGAGGTAGTTCGATACAGCACTTGGCCATAACACTAGTGAGTGTGCACTAGAACAAACTCAATCAAATGGAATCATTCACTATGTTGTTAGATGAACACCATAGGTGGAATGGCATAATGTGATTTTGAGGGTCCTCTCCCGCCTTACCCTCAAACTTAGGGATGTCTGAGGGAAGCTTGGTAGGCATAGGAGGCCATTGTGGGTGATGAGGAATGGGGTCATTGGTTAACTATGCCAAATCAGGTAGGTTGAGAGTAGCCATAAAACGTAGGCTAGAGCCAAGATTGGCTCAGGAAGGATCAACAATGGTGTCAATGGATGCAGCAGCGTAGGTCCTATGCATAACTAGGGGTGTATAAGGTTGACTTCTGACAAAAGGAAAAGTCACTGGTATGGTAGGAATATTTGGAACATACATGGAAGGGCCACTACCCCCAAGTATAAATGGTGGAATGGTAGTGACCACAGTGTCTTAAGTGGGGCCACCACTAGTGGATAGAAAACCAATAATAGTGTGGACAGTGGGAAATGACCCACTAGGATCAGAACCTATCAGTTCAGTGGGAGGGATGCCCGTAATGATAGGTGGCATGGACGTAAGCCCACTACTAACAATCCCCCTGGAATGGATCATGATGTGCACCAGCCATGGGTCTAGATGGAGTAGTGAACAAGGTGGGTTCAGACTAATATGAATCTGAATCAGACTCAGAGCCATATGTGGCTCCAAAGGTGGAAAATGATGTCGAATATGAATCTGACGATGATGGTTCAAAGAACCAAAATGGGGGGTATGCCCCCTAAGCATATGTTAGTAGCATGGTAGAGCTATGATGATGTTATGGAGTGTTTTTTAATGAATGAAAACTCAAGAGTATCAATCACAGGCTCAAAAATCCAACAACAACCAAGTGTGTAGAAGGATAACGTATGTAATGGCGGCTCACAAGCCAACGACAATCTCTAAAACTGAAATGCAACAGTGGGTCATAACAAGGTGAGTCTACAACAAAAGTGGCCATAATTCCAACAAGCAGCACTACCTATAAAATAAAATGATGCACTAATATATGGGATAAGAGTGCAAGAAAACTCCTAACTACAACTTGGAAGCCCCTCAAAAATCATATCCTTAGCAGGGTGATGAAATATCAGCCAGACAATACGAAAAGGAAGAAAAATATAGTCTAAGATAATCCCACTACTGAGAAGGACCTATGGAGTGTGGCATTCCACCCTAACTTCTGAAACCCCTTCATTTGCGGCTTACTCCTACTGAGCAGGGGGGCTCTCGACAAACTGGTTGTGATCATGTCAACAAGTACAAGAGGATTTTGGTCCCCTAATAGACAACAACTATGTCTCAAGATGTAAGTGATAGAGGGGTGTTGTTTACATGCCTATCCATAAAGTCCTAACTTAGCTACAATATTGTTTTGTCCTCAAGCAAGGTTATAATGTTGGTTGTATTAAGTTATCTTTTAAGGCTTGCTTGGGGTCATGAACCAAACTTTTTCTCTTATATGGTGTGATATGTGTGCTACCGACGTGTATACAAACCCTTGAAATCTACGACGAAGATGTAGAAATCTCACTGTCGGGATGCAAATATAATGCAAATAAAAAACAGTAATTGATAGTAAATATGCTTCAAAATAAATTCTTCTTCCAGAAATAAAATGTACGTTGAAGTAGATGAGCAATAAAAGGAACTAATCAAATGTAGGAAAAATGCATGGGGTCTCAACCACAAAGGTTGACTAGAATGACTCACAAACCAAGTAATTGGGATCTCAAAATGTATCAGAGGGCTGCAAAAGATCAGATCTAGACAAAAATAGGTTGGAAAAGGGTTTAACATAGACAAGGGGTCTGAAACAGGAATCTGAAGCACCAAAAAAGATTGAAAAACTACAGGTCGCAACTGTCGATGGAACGTGAAAGATTGGGGTCACATAAAACAGGGAAATAGTCATGATCTGGGTAGCAAAATAGTCGACAGATCCAAGTCGTGCAAAACTCAGGATGAAGCGCGAAAAGTCACTCAAATCGAGTCACAGTAGCGACTAGGGTCACTCCGAACGTTGGGATGGGAGCGATCTGGGATTCTGAGCCAGGTCGCTCTTATCAGGGGAAAAGGCATGACCTGGGTCATGCTTATTAGGAAAAAAGGTGCAATTGGGTCACAGCTTTCGGTAGGATAGGTGTGACTCATCCCGAATGAAATTTAAAAAAAAAAATTGTCGACTAGGGCCAAGGACTAGGCACTAACGTAGTATTGGTTCGGACTTTCCGCAAAGGGGTCATATCTATGACAGCTGAGGGAAGCAAGGGATAAAAAACCAATAGAAAAACCTTCAAAAACAAAGATCTGTATGGATCAACCAAGTGGAGTCACCAAAACTGTAGTGGGAATTTCTCCTCGCTTACGTTCAGATGCACCAACCTTATCTTGTCTAGAGCATAAGGAAGAGTTCAACAATAACAAAAGAAACAAGACAATAACAACAAATATTTTTTAAGGTTTTTCACATATATAAAACTAACTAACGCAAGAAATAACAAAGAACGCACCTTTCTGAAAATGGGCCACCGTAGCCGTCCTTGGAAGTGGTTCTGCAGCTCCACAGTTTAGGTCTCCAATCTCTTCTGCAACTGCTTGTCAAATGGGGGGAATGGATCCAAAATGGGTATAGAGTGAATTCAAAGTACACCGTGGGAAATGGTGTGGCAAAATATGGTAATAATCGAGAAAAGTGTATGATGTGACTGATGGAAAATGGAAAAAAGTGTTTTGGGGAAGTCCTTCACAATGTATTTATAGTATAGCTGTAAGGTTTTTTTACCCGAGTTAATGACCCATGGTATTTATCTATGGTTTTTTGACCCATTCTCTTTTATAGGGTTTTTGTCCCTTTTTGGGAGAGAGTGTGGATAAGTCATAATAAATGCTCATCGTCCCTTCATTAATTGGGAGGAATAATGATGTATAGTTAGAAATCAAAAGCTTATCAAATTTATATCCCATGATATTGTCAAATTGAACTAAGCAGAGATGTTACTTTTGATGAAGATACAACTTTAAAAAAATCAAGGAAAGACACGGAATACGAAGAGGAGCATGAAACTCCCAAAACTGTAAAAGGTCCTAAACTAGTCAAAAATGAAGAGGAAGAACAAATTCATGAGGATCATGACATAACAGAGCCTCAGAGACCTGAAGAATTTCTCGGTGAAATGATCTCACGCAAAAGAAGGTTTTCCTGGGATCGTGAAGTAATTGAATAAGAAAAAATACATGGTGTCCCACAAGGAACCATCAGAGAAAGAGAGAATCCAAATCCATACCCTATTTGTGTGGCTTTGATGTGTGATCTCGTTGATAAAGAGCCAACATGTTTTGAAGAAGCAACAAAGCAGAAGGAATGGGTAGATTCCATGGTCAAGGAATACTAATCCATTATAAAGAACTATGTATGGTATATAGTACCAAGACCAAAGGATGAGTCAGTGGTATCCTCGAAATGGATCTACAAGACAAAACATTCAGCAGACGGTAGTATAGAGAAATACAAGGCAAGATTCATAGCTCGCATATTCTCCCAGAAGGAAGGAATTGACTATGAGGATACCTTTGCACCAGTTGCTAGGTACACTTCTATTAGAACCATTCTTTCCTTGGAATCCAATATGAATTGGAAGTTCACTGGATGGATGTAAAGACAACCTTACTAAATCGATTGATAGAGGACTCAAGTATATATCGAACAACCTCAAGGTTTCGATACAGATCATAAAAAAACTCATGTATGCAAACTCAAGAAGGCATTGTATGGGTTAAAGAAAGCACCTAGATCATGGTATGGAAAAATTGATGGATTCCTGATGAGTTTGGGCTTTACCAAGAGTAAATCATATTCCAACCTCTACTATAAAGTTGAGGGTGATGTACTTATGATATTACTATTGTATGTAGATGATATATTCTTAACAAGTGAAGATAATCCCATCAACGAATGTAAGAAGAAGCTCACTGCATAATTTTAGATTCAAAATACCTTGGAATGGTGCACTATTTTCTAGGTCTTGAAGTATGGAAATATCCAAACGAGATTTTCCTAAACCAAGGAAAATATGCAGTAGAAATCCTAAAGATATTTGGGATGATAGATTGAAAGCCTGTGATTAATCCAATGACAACAAATTTGAAGCTATTGAATGATGACTCTTCGAAAATAGTATATGCCATTTATACAGACATATTATTATTTCTCTAATATACTTAACCAATACAAGAGAGATAGGTGGATTTTAGGTGTAGGTGGAGTATGGAAGAGAGAGAGAGAGAGAGAGAGAGGGAGGGAGTTAGTAAGGGTTAGGGGGAAGATGGGAGAGAGAGGAGGAGGAGGAGGAGAGGGAATTATGTTTAAGAGGAGTAGGGGGAGAGAAAGTGGTAGAGGGGGTTAGTAAGTGTTAGAGAGAGAGAGATAGAGAGAGAAAGAGTTAGGAGGGGAGGAGCAGGGGAGTATTAGTGGGGTTA
>LPNX010418942.1:0-13802 GCA_001517045.1 Pseudotsuga menziesii
TAATGGTATATTTTGTAATATTTATACTTGATATTGTTTGGTAATTTCAAAAAGTTTCTTTGATAGACCATAAATTACTGTTATAATAGAATACGTATTTATTGTTAGCTCGAGAGAAATCCATCTCAAAAACTATACCAACCTTGAAGATACAAACACATGAAAAAATTAAATGTGAATCTGCTTGTGAGGGGGATATAACACGTCATCTCCCCAAGACTCTATCTAGACGAACATATCTTCTTATGAATCAATTACAACCCCTTTTCCTAGTTCATCAACCATAGAGTTGTTTTCTATGAAAACATATGTGAAGGAAAGCTTTGTGAAAGGGGCATAATTACTACTACATTTCGACCAAAAATCCGACGGCCGTAAAGTCGGATTTTCGACACTTCCCTGTCGCATGTACGACACTTTGATATTTTTTAAGCATCGGAAACCTTTCGTCGGTTATCCGACATCTGTTTAATCCGTCGGTTAAGCGACACCTTAGCAACCGTCAGTTAAATGAAAGGCGTCGGTTAAGCGACATGAGAAACCGTCGGTTAAGCGACGAATATGAAGATTAAGCGTCGGTGAAGTGACATGAGAAACCGTCGGTTAAGCGACGAATATGAAGATTAAGCGACGGTTAAGTGCTGATAAGAACCGTCGGTTAAGCGACGAATATAAGGTTAAGAATCGGTTAAGTGACATCAGCAACCGTCGGTTAAGCGATGGATATAAACAATAAGCGTCGCTTAAGCGACATGGAGAACCGTCACTTAAGCGACGGTAGTGTAGTTTTTTTTTTTTAAATACTGATTCGTAGTTGTAGATCTTGTTATTTTAGCTGTCTGATTTCTGATCTTGTTTGAGCATACAGATAATTCTATTGAGGATCTGCCTGTGCTTCACATGTGCTGTAAAATTATATTCAGAAAGTGGCTTCCCAGACTTTTCCCTATTCTTTGCAGAGGAACCAAGTTCGCCCTCTACAAGTTTTAGAGCACAAAACCGAAGGAATGCAATCACATTCAAACTAACATCCTTATTGAATCTGCTATTTGTAAATGCAATCAAACAGTTCACACAATCTGTGAACGTTGTTGTCTCTGTTTCAGTTATGTAAGGAAAATAGTCCCGCACTATTTTTTCAATTGTTTCAAATGCTAAGAGTACAATATTCTTGTGATCATCATAGGCTGCTGTTGTGAACACCTGGAACAGAGGTCAAGTTAAGAGAGTATAACATGACAGCATTCCATCTCTGGACAGTAATCAACTTAGAAAAATGCATATACTATTGATTCTTAAAGGACTTCTTATACTTTTAAAGAAAACAAATGAAGAATAAAAAATGGATCTATGAAACAGAATAATGAAACTGAAGCATACCATGAAGATGATTTTCTAGCCTGACTTGACATGATTTACATGAGAAAAAACCATTTGAGAAACACATCGAATAATTCAGAGCTGCTCTTCCGCATTACAATGACAAATGGTTTCATAAATTCATTCTGGAAGTTGTAATTCACCAACTCCTCGCATTCTAAGAACTTCATAGCAAGTTGTCGCAGGGAATCCATTGCAAAAATAGCAATAGATAAATTTTCAGAACATCTAATTGTAACAAAGAAATCAGAGAGCACATTCCAAATGCGAGACCAAATCAGCCTAATGCGGTTCATATTATAGTGCCTGCACAAGCAAACATGCAGTGTGAAACAAAACACCACCACATAAAAGTTTAAAACACAGTAAATGAGTGGAAAAAGAAATATTTGATATTCAAATCAAGCTATATCCTTACGCAATCTCAACAATTTTAGTAAGGCTAAAAACACGAGGATCAGTTGGAGACCTTAGCTCCTCCATAGAAACCTTGCAAAGTGCCTTTACAAAATCAACTATTGCCTCAATGTTCAACCTTTGGCTTCGTGTGAATATCCGATTCATTTCAGAGCTTCCAATCTGTTCGAGCATGTTTAAATTGGTAACCAAATTGTTCATCTGCTCAGTTGTAACTACTCCTGAAGCATGACCCCCAACACCAGCACTATCATATGATCCACGTCGAGCAGCAACTGCTGCATATTGCAACCGGCCAGGCCCCTTCCTTTTGAGGTCTGAAAGAATGGATGATTTTGGTTGCTTTACCTTGTCTAATTCATTCTGAGGTACTGTGAAGAATGTAGCATCTGGAGGAGCACCCTCTCCTAGCAGGTGCAAGTGCTCAAAACATGAAACACATGTTAAAATATGTTCCCATGCTTCTTGCAAATAGTTACCATCTTCATCAGCAATAGTGACAATCGCCTACAAAACAAACAAATACTTAAGGAGAAGAAACAAGCACATGCACTGTAGACAAGTCCTTTTCCTAAAGCTTAGCAATAATTAACTTCTTAAACAATACAGATAAATATGACAATAATATTACAATTAACTGTCAACCAAAGGTATCAAGTTAATGTCTACAATATAGCCAGTACAAATGATACAGATAACTATGGATAATATCACAAACAAACACTGGTTTTTGCACAAACATGCTGCTAACTTTACAAAACAACTTTGATCATAATTGACTTGCAAAGCATGTTGAAAAATTGAAACCAAGACTGCCTCTATCCAAATATACTACAAAGGTATAATCCGGATACGTTTGGCACACTTTTCAAGCCAAATTCAGAGAATCGGGTGAACAACTGAAGATATGTTGGAAGTGGAGGCAGTAGGAGACAGCACATACTAGGGACCATGGTGCAAAATTATAGCTCTCATGAACTCTGGCTGGGACTATACCAGTGAGCATGGATATCATAGTTACCATATATGAAATTATGTATTAGGATTCAGATTCAGTATGATCGAGAAAATATACCTACTGGAAAAAGCTAATTCTAAAAATATGCAGCAGTATAAATCTCACTGATATGAAAAAAACATGCACATTATACACAATCTTAGTCATGACAGGAACATAGGTGTATAGAACTCGTACGCCATTGACACTGCAAAAGCATCATGGAAGGGAGAGAAACTGTTGGTGTGAATCAAACAAGGAGAGGTACATATTTGCACAGAATGAGACCTGAATACAAGCACAATTGAAAGTTTATCTAAAGTGGAAATGGAAGTGAAAGACACAAATGTGAGAATACGAAAAAGAAAGAAAAACGGGAATAAGGTAATAGTAGCCACTACCACAAAAACAATGGAAAAAAGCAGGTGGAACATTGTTTGGGGTAGACATTCTAAAGTCGGTGGTCAAATATATGTTATGCCACTTATCTTGCACAGTATGTGTTGAAAATAGAAAACATCTCCAAACTTGTTAACAGTGAATTTTCCCTAGGCAGCTTCATTGTCAAGTTGCAGCACATTCATGAGTAAATTTTGTGATCAGGATGAATCCTGATTGATTCACTATCAATTGTTGTGCATACATTAGCAGTGGTTTCAGCATCAATGGTTTGTGGGTACCTTGGCCTTTGCTTCTATTTACTCCACCCCTAACTAACTCTTCTAAACAATAGGAAACAATGTATACCTATAATTCAGTGCATTTTGACACCTTCATACCCCTTGTAAGGATCTTTTAATTGGAAGGAGACAAACTAGCGTTTTACACCTCTCTACAACCTGTGTAATAACCATAGGGAAAGCAACCTATGTCCCGTGAATCCATGGCTGGAAGCTGCAAGCTCGAAACCTTGAAGAGCCATTCCCACCTGAACCAACAGTCACGGTAAGAAGAATAAAGAAAATAAGAACCAATAGCTAATAACTGGAAGAGGAAAAGGACATTGTTCTCATGTCCTCATGTTATTTTTATTTCCAGAGTTTTCTTGCATTGGTCTTCAGATGAGTTTTTCCTAAGAGAACATTTCACACAAGGGAATGATTTTAAGTACCTCAGTTTAGATATTTTCAGAGTTCAGTAGAATCTCTAGGCAGGAAGATCACATGCATTCTTTGGTGCATGCATGAGAAGATGAAGACTCCAAAAGGGTAAAATCAAATTTTCAAGATTTGCAATCTTGGAAAATATGTTTTAGGGATTTCATCTTTCATGAAATCATATCACATGTTTGGATTTCATTTACTCTGAAAATTCCTCTTATTTTCTATGAAAAATTCCTATTAGGCTATACTTGCCAAGAGATCTGTTACACCGTGGGGATGAAATTCTAAAATTCCATCGCCTTAGGTTGGATGTGCATATGGTCCCACATCATAAATTACAAATATATGTGACCAAAGCTTTAAAGGCAAGAATAAAAAATAAGAAAGCAATACTGTAATAAAGCAACAAGCAATATTTATATATCACATAAGACATCGCACTTACCTCCTCACAGGACTATGAGACCGAGATAGGGATCGAGACAGAGATGCAGACTTAGAATAAGAGAGAGATCGCACATATCTGCATCTAGGGTAAGGAGACCGTGAATATCTGCAGTGAGTCCAGCAATAAAATTACATTTTATAATTGCAGAATTGTGATTTCAACAAAGCAGAATATGCTCATTCTCAAAGCATCCTTTATGTCCTTCATAAAATACAAATTTATTTTCAATGGCAATAAGATGTGGTTTGAAAACATGAATTACTAAAGCCAGATTATCAGACACAAATGGTGACACATCTCACCTTCGTCTAGGAGTGTCCGCCTGATTGTAACACACAAGATCAAAGAATTCATAAGAATCCAGATACAATTTTCAAAATATACGAAATCAACATAAATGAGAAATAATACAAGCACGTTATTCCCATTCTTTCCTTCATTCATTGACCCAGAACAGGAAAAAAAATCGTATACTGCAATACAGTTTTACTTCTACAAGAAATACATGTTTGGAACAGGTTAAGGAAGATATAACTGATTTTACTGTCAATGGAAGAAGCCCGGTGCTGGTACCACTTTTCTGTAAAACCATCCATGCTTGATTGAATGTTGGGCTCCTTAAACTGCCAAAACATACAGAGGTTGAAATCCCTAAAACTGCCTAAGCTGAGAGGAAAATCCGCTTACCCTCACAGAGGAAAAACTGCCTTCATTAACTTGGGTGGCCTGAGAGGGCATAAAACCACCTCCTGAGAATAGAGAACCTCCATCCGACTGACTCTGCATGCCAAACATCTTTATTCTCTACTTTGTTAATCCCCGTAGAGAACAAGGGTTTTTGGATGAAATTCACAAAGAAAATAATATCGGGTGTGAAGGATATGAAGTGTAATCAAATGACAATGGTGTTTTTCTGCTGCGAAGTCTTCAGTGATATTGGGGATTTGAGGGCGGAAGCAAAACTCCCGCCAATTTTATTCCCTCCATTTCATTCACCTCTTTGTGTTGAGGGTTTGTGTTATAGGTTTCTTAGCAATTTTTCAATGTATCCCAATCTTATTGAGAGGTATCTACATCTTGAACCTATGATATGATGTCATTTGAGATTGCCATAGTAATGATTGTGAGAGCTCTTATATATATTTCGTTCTTAAGCTTAATGTGTATCCACATTGCACCTTAATTATGAGAAGAAAGGTAGGAGGTAGTAGCAGGTGCTAGGATTTCTGCAAATGTGGGGGTTCTTTAATGGAAATTCATTGCTTATAGTTTGAGTAAAATGTTATTGTTGTTCTAGAGAGGTTTTTTTAATTAGAGAGGAATGTTATTTGAGAGTAGCAAAGAAACAATTGATACCTATATGTGACAAACATGCAACATAAATGAAATTAATGCTTATATATTTCCATTAAATAGTTTGGAAAACAAATGTGTAGCAATTGTGAAATAGATTAGCAAACTGGGAAGCGTAATGATGCCTTTTCTAGCTAAAATGGAAAAAGTATTTTTTCATGTACTAGGCACCTCTTCTTTAAACTATCTACTTGGTTCTTTATCTGCTTTCAATAGTGTATTTATATGAGCTAAAAAATTGGATAAGCATTGACTTGGATTCGTTAAAATCCAATGCAAAATTCCATCTTAAAATATTATTCTTTAACCATGTGTGAGGGTATCTTATGCCATTTTTCTTAGTTTTCCTTGGAACTCTCTTCAAGATGGCTACTCTCATAAAAATAATGCTAAATACCAACTCAAGGGGAATACTTCTCAAGATAAGGTGCTAGTTTGCATTGGGAGACTTAATATGAGACATAACATGTAGCAATCACAAAACTTACTAAACAAAAATATAAAACCTAGTCAAATACTTTTGAACATTTAAATATACAAAACTCTTGAAAAATACAGGATAGTAGGACATTTGACATTGAAACATATGGCTTGGAGACTTATGAACTGAGACACATGATAGCCACTAAAGCTAAGATCCATTTGAGAGTGACCCCTACCCATCAACTATTTTTTTTTAAATGATTGACCAATTTGAGGCGTTGTTGCTTAAGCGACGCTTATGAGGCTATCCGTCGCTTAAGCGACACTTATGAGACTAGTCATCGCTTAAGCGATGCTTATGGCCACATTTATAAATAAAAATTTTTATCATTGTGATTTTTTTTAAGTTTTAAAAAAGAAATCCATGCGCCGTCTGATTTTTCCGTCGGATTTTGGATCGAAATGTAGTAGTGTAAGTTTAGTTATTTAATTAAATGCAACCTTTGGGAAGACAATTTTATTTTAGAAGCCCCCATTTATCCATTACAAGACTTTTTACAGTCCCAAAATTGCAATTTTTCATTGTTGGAGTGACAATAAAAAATGACTAACATAAATGACTAATTCATATTCTTCTAGCTAGTCATTTTTTATGTCGTGACTAAATCAATCATTTATGTTAGTCATTTTTAACTCCGTCACTTATTATTTAGTCATATTTGTTAACTAGTGACTAAATTAGTCATTAATTTTAGTCATTTATAGTTAGGTCAATCAAAATTGCTCATATCTAGTAGTAAATCACTTGAAAAACTTGTGGTGACTAGAATTTTTAGTCACATAGTAGCTAATTCCTCATGTTTTACTAGTGTTGCAACGTTCCACCCAACCATAGTCCAATGTTCTCATGAATCTCTCAGCAACACTACCACCACCGAGTTGGGCATGATTCCATAGGGAATAAGGGGAACACTAGCAGGCTCACATGTTGCCAAGGATACACAAAACTCAGCCAAGCCAACACAATTAGGTTTATCAAGCTAACAAGGAGCTGGAAAGGTTGGATGCTAAGCTAGTGATCTCAAACCAAGAGCTATGGACACCTACACTAAAACTAGCCTGACTTCTAAGACATCCACACACACCCAAAACAAGGAAGCATCCCCTTCTCTGCTATGTAGTCCCTCGGGCCATACCTTCCCTTCTAGTGCTTTTCAGGGGGTGGTGAGAAGAAAGTCATCCCTTTAGCTTTGTTTGTGAGGATCCTACACACACTAGGTTTATCAAGTAGGATCATACCCCATTTCCACTCCCAAACACAATCTAAAGACCAAACAACCAGGTACACACAACAATATTGGTTATGGAATTGAAGGGAAACACACCATAAAGGCCAAATTGGGTATGACAATTGGTTAAAATGGCTTAGACTAAGAAACTCAAATTCCAGAGTCATTTATGGTCCTAACGTGGCCAAAACGAATCATAACACCCAAAATTCATGGAGAAAACAACAACAATTTTCCTAACCTGCGTAGAATGATGAGAACAACCCGAACATGAAGGAAAAGTCACACACTAGACCAAATTGTGAAGGGAAAAGTAGAATGCAAATTCCTGAGGAAAAAATCCCTACCTGTGTGAGTGTAGAATGGGGTTCCCTGCCCACACGAGGAGTTGAATTCCCCCTGCCTCTGGGCATATGTGCGGTCAAAGGACTGATAGTCCTGCCACACCGATGGATGCCCATGCATACATCCCTCATGGAAATAATTTCCCAACTAACTCCTAGGAATTAAATCGATTGGTGGATGAGACAATGAAAGGATGAGTAAGACAAAAAGGTAGTTGGAAGCTAGATGGGTTCATCTGTTGACACATGGTTGTTCCCTAATGTACCCAAAGTTTAGAAATTCCCCCCCTTATCCTTAGGAAATCATGTCCTGTCTCATTATTGTTTCATTGACATAGCTGACTGTGGGTTTTTAATTAATTTCATATTTACATGATGATTTAAAAATCATAACGTGCCTGGATAGCACAAAATACCATTGGCACCGATTTAATCGCTGAAACATAAAACGATAATCCATGGTGGATATTTTTCCTGTAGCTCCACACCATGATTAATTACAATGTATACCTCATATACATTTAATGCAAATGGGGTCAAAATTACGGTGTTACATTCCCCTCTCCCTTCAATAGCATTGTCCTCAGTGCTTTACAAAATTGAACAACAATGCTACACCGAAATTGCCTCAGTGCTCCACAGAATTGAACAAAAATGGATGTGCCAATCGCATGGCATCCTCCAGCTCCTAGGTATCCTCTTCAGGACTGTAGTGCTTCCATTGCACCTTTACCTGACCTACGGCTTGGTTCCAAAGCAATGTGACATTATTGTCGAGGATGTGCATCGGCTCGATTTAGAGCTCTCCCTCGGGTTCCACCTAAATCACATCTCAATTTATCACATGCTTAGGATCATGTACATATTTCTTAAGAAAAGAAACATGAATAACATTATGAGCTGTAGTGATAGCAGGAAATGCAAGTCTATATGCAACCGGCCCTATTATTTAAAGCACTTCAAACATCCCACAATATCTATGTGACAACTTGGCACAACTTCCAAGATTCAAGGAACTCTTCTTGGCCCTCACTCTGAGGTAAACATGATCCCCAACACTGAACTCTCTATTCC
The DNA here is from genome assembly GCA_001517045.1 of Pseudotsuga menziesii. Lineage (NCBI taxonomy): Eukaryota > Viridiplantae > Streptophyta > Pinopsida > Pinales > Pinaceae > Pseudotsuga > Pseudotsuga menziesii. The sequence goes on from LPNX010418942.1 coordinate 8,829, forward strand.
CCCTATTCTTATATACATATATTTTTTGTCTGTCCTCGATCACTTTCATATTCTTCCTGCTCTTTACAAACTCTTGTTGCATCTCCTTGAGCAATTCTGGCCCAAGCACAACCCTGCTCACTAGATCATCCCAAGTCACTGGTGTCTTACACCTCCTGCCATACAAATATTCATATGGACTCATCCCCAAGGATGCTTGCTGTCCTTTGTTATAAGAAAAATCTACCAAGTGGAAATAATCTTCCCACTTGGTTGGTTTTTCCTTCACATACATGCGAAGCATGTCTTCAAGCACTTGATTCACTCTCTCTATCTTCCCATCAATATGAGGATGGTAGGAAACGCTGAAGTGTTAGAATATAATCCATTAGGGATTATTGTAAATAAATAAAGAAAACTGAATAGTCAGGAAGCCGAAAAGGCTGGGCGGAAGGTGAAACACAACCGTCCTATGAAATGTATAAATAAATGCTTTTGGCTATGTAATGAATTGAATTGGGAGTTATACCTAACAAGTGGTATCAGAGTGGGTTCCTGCCATAACTCCTGCTGTTAAGTTTCAGTCCTCGTAGCCTGTATGCTTGCCGGTCCATTGCCAGACTTCCTGCTCCGTCAGTCTGCCCCTGCATGCATTCATTATGTGCGTTTATTCTCTGCTAGAACAATATTATACCTAAACCCTAATTTTCTATGCTGGAGTCTTCCCTCCAGGAGTGCATTTCTCCTCTCTCGGATTACTAGGAAGAAACCCTAATTTTTGAACTACCTACCTGCGTTGACAAGCCCTCCAAGTGACTGCTATGACCTCCATGTGACTGAATGTGGAGCTTCGATTGAAACGAGAAGCTCGCGCCTGTAGAACGTGTAAAGACAAGCCTACGTTGTATGCTGAAGACCAGCGTTGGAGGGGTCGTGGAGGCTACATGTGTTGTATTCTGCGTGAAGAGGCTGCGATTTCTGGCTGCATCGTGGAAGATTGTTGAAGCATTGGAGCTGACTACCTCTCCTCCATTAATTACAATGCTGAGCGTGAGTATACTGCTGCGTGAAGACACTGCTGATATACTACTGATATTCTTCTCCTTTAGAGCATGAAGAGACTGATGAGTAAGAGCTTGCGTGAAAGATGTGTGTTGAAGACTGAATGAAGAGAGCCTGCATGGAGACTGCCTACGATTTTGAACTGTGCGTGGATTTGGTCATTGTTCTCTGCGCCGTCATTTAGTTTTTGACCGCTTCTATAAGGTTTCATCTTCTTCAATGGAAATGACAATGAAGATCTCCATATTTGCAGTGGAAGCTGTGTACGTTGTAGACTAATATATTGGGTGCGTTGACATTGTCTGCATTGAGCATATGCTGTGTATTGGAGTTGAAGGCCGAGACCCTCGCATTGAACCTATGGAGCTGCTATATAATGTTGTTTGAAGACTGCTATTTGGATGGTGTTTGAAGACTGCTTTCTCGTCAATGCAAGTTTGCCATTTTCAGGTTTGGAAAACTGCCTGACTGAAGGCATTGTGAAGACTGAATGCACAGAGGTAATTTGTTATATTCCTTGGTGAAAATACAAAACCCTATTTTTGACCTAATTCCTTGCATGGAGTGACTGCGACCTCTGGCGCCGAATGTCTGAAGAGACATGACCTTCTGTTGAAGTGTATATACTTCTTGGAGTCTGGAAATTTTTTATGATTGCTGGTGTATACATGCTGCTGAACCTGTGGAGCTTCCTACGTATCAAGCGAGCCTGTGTTGCTACAACCTGTTGAAGACCTACTTGAAGACCGATCTCAGAGACTGAATACTGAGACTGATATATTGCATTGTGATAATGAGTCTGATATATTGCTAGTGACTGATATAAAGAAGCCTGTGTATGACTGATATATTTTATATCTACTGATATATATGCTATAAACTTGCATTGTATTCACCTTGGCAAAGACTGTAGACCTGCAAGGTTATTATTTTTTAGTTCTCTTTGAAAATTACACTAACAATTGTAAAAATACAATCTATAGCATCTATAGTCGGTGCCACCCTCACTGGCAAAGACACTTATCCAGAATGGTGGAGGAAGATCAAATCTGCCTTCATCTACAACGACCTTTGGGACGGCATTTGCGAAGGAAGCACAATAGAGACAAAAGCTGAAAATCCCATAACCATAGACCCAAGACCTCCAGAATCTGAGAAAGAGAAGTCCATTTGGAGAACAAAAGACAAGAAAGCTTTAGCGGTAATCACTACCATAGTCAGTGAAGAGGTGAGCCAGCACATATTGCCTACAAAATCATGTTTTGAAGCTCTAAAAACATTAAAAGATCTGTATGATTCACACTCTGAAATGGAGGTTATTCAACTAATGTTAAAAGTATTCAGTCTTGAAGTAAAAGATAATGATCCCATGTTAGTTGCCTCTGAAATCAAAGCCATCATGCACAATATTCAAGCCTCTGGTATGAAACCAGATCTTCCTCTTGCAGCATTTGTAAAATCTTTGTATCCTACTCACTCCAACTATCTTGAATCATTGCAAGCTAGTGAGAAGTTCAAATCACTTACATTTGACACCTCGGTATAGAAGATAGCTGATAGAGAGAAAGCCTTTGGTAAGAAGACAACCGAGCATCCTGGAGAATCACTTTGCTTTGCTCAAAAAGCAAAGAACCACACCAAAGACCAATCCAAATATCATCCCAAAGGAGAAAGCAGCAAGAGAGGCAGAGGAAGAAGAAACTTCAGAGGCAAAGGGGGCAAAAACAACTTCACCAAAATATCAGATTTGCAGTGCAAGCGTTGTGGAAAGACTGGGCACACATCAGATCAGTGTTGGGCTTCGTGGGAATCCATCAAAGACAAGCATAACCAGAAGAAAGATGACAGTAAAAATCAAGATGCTAGTAGATCTTCTGATTCTGCTCATTGTATTGTTGCACATTGTAATCTTGGATTTAATGAGATTACTTCACTTTCATCTTACAAAGATTGTTGGCTGCTTGATACCGATGCAACATCACACATGACATTTAGAAAAGATTGTTTTGAAGAACTTAATGAAACAATAGATGGCATAGTTTACTTTGCAGATAAGTCAAGAATTAAACCAAAGGGATTGGGCACCATTCGACTGAAGATTCCTGGATTCCCTGATTTCTTGTTGAAGAACATTCTTTATCTTCCAGAGTTGCAGAGAAGCCTGCTGTCCATGGTGGAGATTCGATAGCAAGGCCATTCCATCCACANAACCGGTACACTTCGTACTGATAATGGTAAAGAATACACGTCAAATGCTTTTGAAGATTATCTTCGCCAACATGGAATTGCATATCAGACTACAGTTCCCTACAATCCTCAACAAAACGGTGTAGCAGAAAGAATGAATAGAACCATAATGAGTATGGTTCGCTCTATGATGTTTTTCAAGAATGTAAAACTAATGTTTTGGGGTGATGCAGTAAAATGTGCAGCATATTTGAGAAACAAAAGTTCCTCAAATGCTCTTGATAACAAGACTCCACATGAAATGTTGTTTGGCCATCTCCCTTCAGTCAGACATCTCAGATTTTTTGGTTCCACCTATTATGCCTTGATTCCAAAGGAGCAAAGAAACAAGCTTGGTGCTCGAAGCAGAAAATGTATTTTCCTTGGGTACGAAGAATACTCCAAGGCATACCGTCTGTATGATGAGGTAAACAAGAAATTTGTTATTTCCAGAGATGTCATTTTTCTTGAGACTAATAAAAATGACCAGTCCATTGAGAGACAGCTTGATCATTTGGAAAGTTATCCTCATCCAAAGACATATTCTGAAAATGAATATGAAATTCCAAACCTTGAAGGGGGGATTCCTATTCTGGATCAACCTTTGGAATTTCCATATGAAGCACCAACTCCCCCGCATGAAGAAGTTCCTTCTACTTCACCTGAACAAGAGGTTCAAGTGGATGATGTGATTAAGAGAATTGAAAGACTCTCAATCAATGATGAAGCACCACCAGCTGATCAACCAGGACCATCACGAAAGATTCCTAAATGGCCACAAAGACACTTGAAAGTGTCCATCCAGATGAAGTTGGAAAGACGGGAACGAGAAGTTCGAAAAGACATGAAGATGGAGGAGGAGCAGATAATTCAGGTGATGACATGGATGTATCATTTGATTGTGAATTTAATTTATCTGCTAACTTTGAACCAACTTCCTTTGAAGAAGCTTCTACTCGTGTTGAGTGGAAAGAAGCTATGCAGAATGAGTATGATGCACTCATGAAGAATGGAACTTGGAAGCTGGTTGAACCTCCAGTTGAAACCAAACCAATTGGCTGCAAGTGGGTGTACAAGAACAAATACAACTCAGATGGATCACTTGACAAGTAAAAAGTGAGGCTTGTAGCAAAAGGCTATGCACAGAAGGAAGGAATTGACTATGAAGAAACATTTTCTCCTACAGCAAAATGGGCTACCATCCATACTTTACTCTCTTTAGCTTCTCAGAAAGGGTGGAAAGTTCATCAAATGGATGTGAAGACTGCTTTCTTGAATGGAGACTTGAAAGAGAATGTCTTCATGTCTCAGCCAGAAGGCTTTGTTGTGAAAGGAAAAGAACAAAAGGTATGCAAGCTTGTCAAATCCTTGTATGGCCTAAAAAAAGTGCCTCGCGCATGGTATGAAAAGTTAACCGAGCATGTTTTGAAGTTAAATTTTGAACATTTTGATCTTGATGATGCAACACTGTTTATAAAGAAATTTGGAAGATCTGTTGTGTATCTTGTGGTGTATGTAGACGATCTTTTGATGACAGGGAACAATGAGAGCTATATATCATCCATAAAGAAATATTTGAAAAAGATCTTTGAAATGACAAATATGGGACATCTCCACTATTAATTAGGAATTGAAGTCACTCAACATCCTAAGTACATATTCCTATCTTAGAAAAAATATGTTGGAGAACTACTAAACAAATTTTGC
>LPNX010418942.1:14066-27979 GCA_001517045.1 Pseudotsuga menziesii
AAGAAAAACAAGAGAAATCCACTCCATTATTGGTCAACAATACTTCTGCAATCAAGCTGGCTAAGAATCCTATATTCCATGATCGAACCAAACACATCAACACAAAGTATCATTTGATTTGAAATCATGTAAAGGCCAAGACAGTCCATCTTCGACATTGTTCCACAAATGATCAAATTGCCGACATCTTCACCAAAGCGCTTAGACAAGAAAAGTTTGAAAGATTCAGAAACATGCTCGGACTTACAAACACCCCTTTGGATTAAGAGGGGGATTGTTAGAATATAATCCGTTAGGGATTATTGTAAATAAATAAGGAAAACTGAATAGTTAGGAAGCCGAAAAGGCTAGGCGGAAGGTGAAACACAACCGTCCTATGAAATGTATAAATAAATGCTTTTGGCTATGTAATGTAATGAATTGAATCGGGAGTTATACCTAACATGAAGTTTAACTTTGTACCCAAATCTACAAATAAACCCTTCCATAAACTTGGAAGTGAACTTGACATCTCTGTCAAAGACTATTGCCTTAGGAAATCCATGTAATTTGAAAATATCCTACATGAATATCTTTGCAATGTCATTAGTTTTATGCGTAGACTTAATCGGTATAAAATATGTTTCCTTTGTCAAATTGTCCACCACAACCATGATGGAATCATGTTGTCTCCAAGTCATTGGAAATCCTGTAATAAAATTCATGGAAATAAATTCCCGTTTCCATTCTGGAACTAGAAAAGGATGCAACAAACTTGCTGGGTGTTGATGCTCAACATTTACCTGCTCACATTTCATGCACCTTGAAATATATTCATCCATGTCCTTTTTCATTCCTGGCCAAAAGTACTACTTTCTGGTTGTAGCAATTGTCTTCTGATATCCTGGATGACCAGATCAGTATGGAGATTGGTGGATCTCATCCGTAACCATTATCCTCAAATTTGATACATTTGAAATATTGACTCTATTCTTATAAATAAGAACTCCATATTATTCAATTTTATATCCCCCATACCTCTTCTTCAGACTTTTGCTACTGCAATTTTTCTTTTACCTTCTCATACAATTCATCTCCAGTAGTATGATTAACAATCTATTGTCTCAAATCTGATTGGAAATTACTAATGGATGCCACATGCATTTCCTACACCTTCCTAATGAGTGCATCAACTACCTTATTCTATTTTCCTTTTATGTGCTTGATTTCAAAATCAAACTCACATAAAAACTATAACCATCTCGCTTACCTAGCGTTCAGAGTAGGCTAATCAAAGAAATACTTCAGACCATAATGGTCTGTCCTTAGCTCAAATATTCTTCCCATCAAGTAATTCCTCCACATCTTGAGAGCATGTACTATGGTTGTAAGCTATAGATCATAAGTAGCATAGTTATTCTCATGCTCGTTCAGCTTTCTTGACTCATAACATATCATGTTGTTTCCATGCATAAGAACTCCTCCATGCCCTTGTCCGTATGCATCAGTAAACACGAAAAAATATTTTTCTAGGTCTGCAATCTTCAAGACTGGTGTACTTTGAGAACATTCTTCAACTGTTGGAAGCTTTCTTCACACCTCAATTTCCATTCAAAAAAATTTCCCTTCTTTTGCAAAGAAGTGACTGGATGTGCAACCTTGGAGAATCCTTCAATGAATCTCCTGTAGTATCCTGCAAGTCCAATAGAAGGTCTGACATCTATCGCCTTTCTTGGAGTAGGCCAATTCATAATGGCCTCAAACTTCTCAGGGTCTATAGATATGACCTCATCTGAGATAATGTTACCCAAATAATGAATCCTATCTCTATAGAAGTCACACTTGCTCAAATTTGCATACAACTTATTCTCCCTGAGCAATTGCAATGTCAACCTCAAATGTTCTTCATGCTCTTCCTCATTCTTAGAATAGATAAGAATGTCATCAAGGAAAACAAGAACAAACTTGTTTGAATACTTGCTGAAGAAACTATTCATAAGGCACATAAATGCAGTTGGTGCATTTGTGAGACCAAATGGTACCACTACAAACGCATAGTGTCCATACATTGTTCTGAAGGTTTTCTTATGAATTTCTTTGTCCTTGATTCTCACCTGGTGGTAACCAGAGTTAAGTCAATCTTGGAAAATACCCTTGCTCCTTTCATTTGATCAAAGAGGTCATCAATCCTAGGCAAAGGATATTTGTTATTCATAGTGACCTTGTTCAATTGTCTGTAATCAATCCACAATCTATGTGTACCATATTTATTCTTCACAAACAGAACTGGTGCTCCCCAGGGAGACACACTTGGCCTGATATACTTCTTCTCCAGCAACTCTTGTAGCTGCATCTTCAGCTCTAGCATTTCTAACGTACTCACTGACAAAGCCCAAAAATTTCGAAAAATTTAAAATTTTTAATATAGCATATAATCTTATTAAATGCAGTCATTAACTATTTGATTAGCTTATGTTGCTAGAATTGTAACTGAATGATCTTTTATTATACTTAAATTTAAATATGATTTTCTTGTCAGTTACTGATTGTTTTTCTGTTGCAACCACAAGGGGGTTTGCTATGACAGGCTGGGCTTACTTAGCTTCTGAGCTAATGCAGCAGTTTCTTTCTCTTACAGATATACAGGTAATGTTCGGGTCGCTGCTAACAAATTTCTAAAGTATTAGATATAAATTTGCTGTACCAAATCATTCAGTAAAAGTATATATACTACATCCTAGCCAGTTTATCAAGCTTTCAAAGGTAAATCTTTTCCTATAATTCTCCTTAAGATCTTACTAATAGAAAGTTAGAGTTATCAGAGAAAAAGATAGCTATTTTCCTTTATAATATGAGAATTAAATATCCCTATGGAGTAATGGATCATTATTGAGTTTACTGTGATGCAACCATAGAAGTAAATAATAATTCTTATCTAGCACAGTAAAATTAAACTGGGTTATCATACTCAAACCAACCGTTGTTACTGCATCAAACCAAGTTTAAATTTAGAATGTGTTTTGATTTGCAAATTAAAGTTATAAAGGATTTGGAGTTAGGTATAACAATATATTTTTCTTTCTTCCATCAATTACATGTTTTACTACTTAATACATGTCCTCTCTTAACATTTTAAGAGTTTGCATTATTTGGAAACTACCTTTATTTCCATGATCAATAATCGACTAAATTCTATAAGCACCTTTAAAATTAGTCCTAGATTATCATAATTAAACTTATTATGAGTTTCCAGACTATACTATCATCAAGAATGGTGAAAATAACTTACCTAAACTGCTAGTCAAACATTCACTTACCAGACCTTATAAATCTTTGAGCAAGACTGATAACAAAAGTTTACTGGTTATTACAAGGAATCTAAGACTATTAAAAGATTGTTAATGTATTAGCAATGATGAGTCCAAACGAACTGGAGTACTCTTAATCCAAATTAGTGGATTATAAAGCTGAGTTTCTATAAAATAAAGTCACAGAATGACTAGTCTTTTACCATCTATGCAAGACTATAACAATAGGTATTATAGTTGTAGCATTGTAACAACTATACTTAACATTACTCTATTAATTTTATAGACTTAAAGAAATGATGTATCTAATGTCTTCACTTAAGACTAGGGTAATTGCAATATAGAGGAAGTTTTATGAATATTCATAACTTAACATTATACTCATATCCTTAAAACTTGTATATTTAATATCAAGTCCTCTAAGTCTAAATACCTCAAGACTTAATCTTGAGCCATTACTATAGTGTGAAGTCTAATATTTGCAATGCAAAGGTTAATATCGAATAGCATAGTTTTTATTGTTTACAATGTATAATTTATTATTTGTAATTCATAGTATTAATATGCAATACTCTAACATGAATTACAATGCAGGTGATACCATAGGGTAGCGACTATAAAGAACATCCATGCGATGAAATGTTTGGAAAACCAACGATTGGTAGACTTCGTCGTAGAACATTAGACTTCGACCCACTTGCATGCAATGTATTTTAGTACTAACGTGGTCACTCCTCGGCCATGCACTAGTGGTATAAATCGTTGACTTAACCCTAAAATTATCATTTCCTCCCTCACCTTCAGGCCTGGTCACTCTGTGAACCCTCCTTGCCCAGTCTTTGCTGTTGCACTGTGAGGTAGCAGCTTGCATGCTGCTCCAGTCCTTCGTGCTCATCTAATGCAGTGCGTGGAAATCATTAGCTTGTTATTGGTGGCCATTTAGTTGTTGAAGGACCTAGGGTTTCTCCTTCTGGTGCTAATATCGACCCTGTCATGGCGTGAATGAATTTCTTTGTCTTGACACCATCACAGCTCCCATCGCGGTAGTTATCTTTTGCTCCTTCCAGCTCGTTCTCCTCGGTGACAAGAGAAGGGCTTACGCTTCCTCTGCCCATAGCTGTCAGAATGTTTATGGTGGCCGCATTTCTTTCAGGATCACTGGTAAGTTACAGGTTGAACTTCATTCTTTTTTCCAGTTTAAGAAATAGTTTAGCCAAATAAAATAAATATGGTTTTAATTAAACTATTCTTTTGCTGCAGGCTTTGGCTCCTCTTAAGGCGTGGATGGCACAAAGCTCCAGCGAGAGGCTTTACCTGGTAAGCCTGGGTTTCACCATGGCGTTCCCTTCTTGCTGGTTTGTTAGGGTGGTTAAGGTTTAACTTGGAGTGATGGAACTCTATGGTTACCTCAACTCTGTTTAAACTTTAAAACTATATGTTAAAAGTGTTTTTAACAGATTAAACCCTGTCCTATTGCATGGGTGTTATGACTTCGGTCGATAATGTAATTATTTCTCTTTCTTCTGTGTTTAAGATTTTCTTTAAAAGAAATACTGTATATATGTAAAAAGGCAATGGCTGTGAGCCTGCCTGTATATGAGGTTATGGCCTCTATACTCTATTTACTTTACCGTACTCTTAACGATGTTCAGGGTTTTCACCCGAGTTTTGAAATATGACTTCTTATAAAGCTTTCCTGTATCTTGGCTCTGTTTAAAGCATGCCTTATTTTTTTTTTTAAATTCTAAACTCTGTACAGGAAATTATAAGTTTACAACCACTTATACTGTGGGTTTATGAGACGGACGTGGGTGAAACAGTGTCTTAATTTATAATTAATATTTCATTGCATATACATGTATTTATAGGGTCAAACCCTAATTACCGTTTAAGAGATTATTACTGTTTTCTTAATTTGTTACTGTGTATTACCTACAAATTCTATTTGTATCTTTGTTTGTATTATTACATTTACTCTTAGTTTATGATCTATGTAAGAAATAAATAGTATACAGGCTTAGCACAGCCTTATAGTATTGTTTTTATAATGCGGCTGCAAGTAATTTGTTGTCTTAATTTTATAATTATTTGTTATTAGCAAAACTGGATAATGTAGGGTTAAACCCTAATTTTTTTTACAGTTTGAGCACAGTACTATTTCTTATTTTGATAATAAGTACAATAATACTACTTCTGTTGTATCTATGGGTAAATAAAAGATCATTACCTATTGATTGAGCTCGTTGTACGAGCAGTTCTGTTATTTACCTTTATTTTAATTATGCAACTAAGTTATTTATTTTAAGTAAAATTCTTTTATAAAGTTGCTGTCAGGTTAAAATCCTGGGTTATACTATGGTTTGCTTATTATGAAAATCTTTGTTAACTAATATATATATATATATATATATATAGGGTTTATACCCTTAACCATATAGGTTCTTATATTTGGTGTTTTAAATTATTTTAACTAAATAATCTTGGAGAGGACTAGTTGCCTGTAGAACAGGGTATTTTTAACTCCAAATTGTAATATAAATAATATTTGTCATTTCTTAAGTTTATACTGGATAAATATTATTATTATTAGTAATTACTACTACAAAACAATAATCCTATTTTAATTGGAGTAATAGATTTTCCATCTATGTAACCTTGTTTATTTTTATAATATGTTTGAATAATATTTATTATTTGATTCCTTTATAGTTTATACTATTCTGTCTATGTTCTGTTCTGCTGTAATTAGTCTATTTTCCTTAGTTATAAGTTACTTATGAATTTATTGTATGTACAAACATTAACATATTTCTATTCGGAATAAATGAATGAAAACTCTGTGACCTGTTTGAACCTAGTCTAAAATAAAAGAAGGTAATTAATAAAGAATGGAAACAATATAAACATTCATAACCTCCAGTCTGGAATAGTTGACAGTAGTATCTAATATTACACAACTAGTTCTTGCTTGAGTTTATTTTTAGTAATGAAGTTATCCGAAAACATGGAATGAAACTATATAGTAAACAGTATGAAATTCTAGTCTAACTTCTAATATTTATTCTTACAGAAGAATCTAAATAAAACAACAATACAGTACTAGGAATAGTTTTTAAGACTGTAGGAAAATAACTTATGATTTTGTGAAAACACTTGTAGTAACTGAAAGTAAAATAGGAAACTCGGTTCAGAAGAATACTACTTCTCAACACTGAGATACTGTGCTGGAGTACGATCTGGTGATCCCAGATGTGGAAAAACACAGTAACTATTAACAGATTTAACTACTGATATTTTGAGATACTAACTTTATTGAATTAACCAACTTCTCAGACATATAAAATAAACATAACATGCGTCCATTCATTCTCAGTAAACATAAATAAATAAGTAACAGAACCTGTTTAAGCTATGGACACCAACAGCAATGGGAGGCTGTTCCTCCCTACCAACTCCTGGAGAGCCCTCAGACAACGACTTCTCAGGACCCCCGAGATTGCTCTGGTCTCCCTGGATGGAACTAGGTACAGAAATGTCAAATACCAGTCCTCAAACTCAGTATGACTCCTGAAATTATCAGCAAGTTCTCCCAGCTAAGAGCTGTAAATAAAATCAAGTTACTGCAGCAATCCACTCAGAACACTTCCTTACTGTTTTTCCCTCTTTCCTCAATGAAATTCCTGAATAACATTCCTCTGAATGAATTCTTTCTGGAATAATAATATCTGAGCAGCCTCAGCTCTCTTCATTGAGTAGTTTTAAAAGATTGCCCAGGTCTTTGTTGGCTTAGCTGTCATTTAATGAGCCACCTGCTCTGATTCCACTTTCTTGGGGAATCATGACCCCAAATATAGGGAATTTGCCACCTGCAACTTAGGAAGTGTTTGAGGATGCTGCCACTTGTCTTTTTCCTTTCCACCTAGTTCTATCCACCAGTTTGACCAGTAACCTATTTTAACAGCTCTCCCATGCTATTGTCTCCATAATTTATTTATTAATAATAAAATATTCTGAATTACACTCCATTATTGTTGACTCTGCTGAGTCATCAATCCCTACTTAGGATTAAGTTTAACATAATGTCTCAGAAATATAATAAAACAATTTACAATATTTTACAAAATTGGGGTATGTGACACTCACCCTATAGGATGTGTTGGACACTGGTGCTGCTCCTGGCACAAGTTCAATTGTGAAATCAATGTCCCTCTTTGGAGGAAGTCCTAGAATCTCATAAGGAAACACATACATGAATTCTTGCAACACATGAAATTCCTCCAACCTAGGAGTTTCATCCTCTGTTACCTCCAAAATACGAGCTGTGTACAATTGACAACCTTTCCTACAGAACTTCTTCAAATGCAATGCTGAAATCTACCTCACAGAAATCACCTTTGGGATTCCTCTTACAACTCTTGGGTTCCCTTCTTCATCCATGCATTCAAACATTTTGTTGTAACAATAAAGCTTAAATCTGTGAGCTTCTAACCAACCCATTCCAATGAGGACATCATAGGAACCAAGTGGTATAACATTCACATCTACACACATGACCAATCCATTCATAACCAATGGACATTTCTCCACCACTTCACTAACCGTTATCTTAGTTCCGGTGGCTAGCTGAACTAACCAAGATTTTTTATGCATTACTTTCTTAAAAGCACAAATATCCAATACTCTAGGAGTAATTTAACTATGAGTAGAACCAAGGTCAATCAAAATAGAAATAGATTGCTCAACAATCTTACCTGCAACTTCAACCCAAGTTGACTGGTGATCTTCCTGGTGGTCCTCAAGTGCTACATAGATCCTAGGTATGGCCTTTGCTACTTGAATCCCTGTCTCTGCCTCTTGAAGGTTGTAAGCTGGCCTTGCATTCTCAGTCTCAAGTTGGAAATTCCGCTACATGTGGGGTCCTCCACATTTCCAACACCGAACATGTTCTTTGTTTTGCTGTGGGTCTTTTGGATTTTCCCCCATCACTCTGGTTGGCTGCTTCTTAGCTTGTGATGGTTGCTTCTGTTGATTCCTGAAGTTAGAAGGTTTGAAACCTTTCTTCCTTTGGTCATACTACTCATTCTTTTTGTCCTTCCTTGTCTTCTGGTAATCAGGTTTTCCTTTTATTTGCTCATAGCAATACTTAGCTTTCTGGATGGCTTCTTCCACAGTTATAGGTTCATATAACTCAAATATGTCTTTGTAGGACTGAGGCAATCCACTCAAGAAATGATGGATATTCACTTTTTCATCCCTGATGTACCTAACATACCTCAACAATTCCAAAAACTTGTTGGCATACTATTCCATGGTTTGCTGTCCCAATCTTAGCGCATGGAACTCCTTGATATTTTCATCATAGTACCTATCGAAGAGGTACTTTTGCATGAAATATTTCTTGAACTGTTTCCACTTAAGTCTCCTTTCACTGATCCTCTTTACTTTCATGAAGTGCTCCCACCAAATGGATGCCCTTCCATTCATATTGAATATGGAAACCCTTTCCTTCATGTTTCCTGAATAGTCTTGAACTTGGAAATACTTCTTTATCCCAAGAAGCCAAGCTTCAACTTCTTTTCCAGTATTTACTTCACCATCAAACATAGGAGGTTTATCCTTCTTTAATTCATCTCAAGAGAGATCCCAGTGGCACCTCTTTCTCTTTCTTTTGCGAGAAGAAGAGCCTGAATCCCCACTGGATTCTTCTGAGTCAGATGACCCACTAGAAGACCTTATTCTTCTTCCACTACTTCTCTTAATGCCTTCTGGTTTTGTTGTACGATGCCCAAAGTCCATATTTCTTTGCAATTCGATCAAACTTTGCAACATAGCAGCATTCAACTGATGCTACTCTTCCTGGGATTTAATCAAGCTTCTCATGGTAGCTGCAATGTCTAGTGGAGTCTCTTGAAATCTCCTTCAATTAGACTCTATATCATAATTTCCAACTCTGATATTTTCCTCCATAGCATCTCACGCATGCTCGTAGGGATTCCATGCATCATATCCGTCATGGGTTCTCATGGCTGAACCACAACTTACCTTACCAACTACACTACTTAGAATACTGCATTGGAAAGTGGCTATGATTATACAAAATGTGTTAATACATACTAGTGTTAGACACATAAAATTCACATGAATTATACATTACTTTTCTTTACTTGGTAAGATCATACATTGACAACTTTGTCAAAACATAAAATTTTCTTTCCCAAAGAATGACTGTCTGAAGGGGATGAAGGGGGTCAAGGGGGTCTGAAGAATATATATATATATTTTTTGTGAAACTTTTTATTTCATGAAATCTGGTGCATAACCCCGCTACCATTTTTCCATATTCTCGCCCCCAAAATTCTGTTGAAAAACCTGCTAAAAATCCCTACCATAACCTTGTTTCGGCTCCATCTTTAGTTTCCTTCCGCTATGTCAGAAAGATATTCAACTTCTATCTGCCGCTATTGCAGCTCCTTCTTTCTCTTCCAGCTGCCATCGTGGCAGCTTCTTCCTTACTTTCCATCCACCTCCATCGGCTCTCTTTTCCTTTTTCCACCCATCGCTATCAGCTACAATTTCTTTTTCCAGCTGCCGCCGTAGCGGCTCGACTTTTGGTTTTCGGTTGCGGTTGCGGCTCGTTCTTCCTTTTATAGCAGCTGCCATAGCGACTTCAACTTATTTTTCTCTCTTCCGCCATAGCGGCTCAACTTTTGGTTTTCAGCCACCGTTGTGACTCTCCTTCCACCATCCTAGCCATCGATGCAGCTCGCTCCATCAATTTTATCCATCGTGGCCTTTCATCATAGCGGCTTGATGCTTGACTTTCGTCCACTGTAGCAGCTCAATCTTCCTCTCCCAGCTACTACGCATTGGCTCTATCCTGCCAAAAAATCTATCGTATAGGGAGAATTTTTTATCTTCAACTGTCGTTGCTGCTTGATCTTTGTTTTCTTGCCGTCGCTATGCGTCGAATCAATTTCCTCTTTTCCACTGCTGAGGAGAACTTTTCATACTTAGAAAATTTTTGAAAATTTTCTCTCGTCGGCTTGCCTCTGCCAGCACGCATTGGCTCCTCGTAGCCAAAGTTGATCAGCATAAATCCTGACCTTTAGCCACTGCTAAATCGACTCTCCCTAGGGTTAGCTCAGCTGATATATCGACTTGGCTTCGCTAATCCCAATAGCCACTTCGGCCCATATTTGGCTTCCTCATCTACTACACAAAAGAAAGGCACTTCAACAATTATAAAAATTTCTCAATTTTTTCCTGTCTGCGCTTCGTTTCTTGCTTACCACATAAGGTAATTCTACCCTTTGTCAGCTACCCTCCTTGGCACATAGATGCCCAATGCTGCAACCACTACTTTGATACCAAGCTGTCACGTCCCCACCCCTCTACTTGAGAGAGAGGACGCGACAAACATCGTTGCTAGCTATTAACTCGGGACATCTAAGCCCCATGAACATATATATAATGCAATGAAATAAAAACATTCACAGATGGATAAAATGCAATACACAGCAGAAGAATTTACATTTCATTCAACACATTCACAACATTTAACATGTTTATCATTTTCATTAAGTAGCAACTACAATTCCAAAGATGAGATAGACAAGAATACTTATCTTAACAGTAGCTTGTCCCGCAACTAGCTACATCATTGTAACGTTCCACCCAACCATAGGCCAGTGTGCTCATCAATCTCTTAGCAACACTACCACCCTTGAGCTGGGTATGATTCCACACAGAATAAGGAGAACACTAGCAGGCTCACAAGTAGCCAAGGATACACAAAACTCAGCCAAGCTAACATAGTTGGGTTTATCTGGCTAACAGGGAGCTAGAAAGGTTGGATGCTAAGCTAGTGAGCTCAAACCAAGAGCTATGGACACCTGCACGAGAACTAGCTTGACTTCTAACGCATCCACGCACACCCAACACAAGGAAGCATCCCCTTCTCTGCTATGCATTCCCTTGGGCCATACCTTCCCTTCCAGTGCTATTTACGGGGTGCAGAGAAGAAATTCAGCCCTCTATATCTATCTATGAGGCTTCTACACACACTAGGTTTATCAAGTAGGCTCAAACCCCATTTTCGCTCCCAAACATAGTCCAAAGACCAAACAACCATTAGGGGAATTTTGAGGTCTAAAATGGGCCTCATAAGAGATATAATAAAATATTATGAGTTTGTCTTTTTGTGGAGAAGGTATATTTACAACTCACCTCTTGCACTACAATCTATATAACTATGGTTGAGTTAACTTAAAAAGATACGTAGAAATAAAATAAATAAAAATTTATCTTTGATATGACTAGAAATAGAAGTACTTTTAGTACAAAAGTAAAAGTAAAGTACTAATCATTAAAATAAAATACTTTAGTTTTAAATTATAATAAATGAAACTTATATGAATAAGTTACATATATTCATTAAAATCTAATTTAACTTATATTTGTTAAATAAATGTTAAATGTTAAATTTATATTTATAATTATAATTTAAACAAATAAATATTAAATAAAATTAGGTACCATGAATATTATTTTAGTTTATTTAATTTTACTAAAAGTTAAATTTAGTATTTCATATATATATATATATAAGCTATCACAATATTATTACAGCATTATAACAAATTTAATATATATATATATATATATATATATATATATTATCAAAATATATATTAAATTTTTTAATCACATATTAGTTAAGATAACGCGATGGATTTAATAAAATATATTACATATTTATATATTAGAATTTTGTATTTAAATGTAATAAAACAACTTATTCGTATTCATTACATCAACTACTACTAGGTACACGTGAGTTTGATGAGTTTTACTCCTATATAATATTATATAAGTTTAATATTAACCCATATTCATCATGTGAAGTACGTATTATAAATGAAAGTTTGACTTTGACTTTTTTTGTTTTTGATATTATTTTTGATATTAATATATTTATTATATATGAAAGTACTTTTACTTTAAAAGTATTTAAGTATTAAGTATGGAAATATCATATTCTAAAAGAATTTATGATTTTGTATTATTATTATGTGTATTTATTAACTATGGGTTTGCATTAACCCACACGGGTGTGGCTCATTAGCAGTTCAGTTGTTGTGAAGTCGCATGTTGTAAATTGGAGGTAACGAGTTCAAATCACACCCGACTTTACCCATGTTACATGCTTGCGGGGTGTGTGGGGCACCTAGGGGTATAGTGGTAGCGGGATTGGATCCATGGACCCCGTGTCACACGAGTACCATCCTGTCTCCAGTTGCTGATTCCCCTAGTTAGAAAAAAAAAACTATGGGTTTGCATTTACCATTTAGAATTTGACAAGTACTTTTGACTCAAACAATGCCACCTCAAGTATAATAGATGATGTCATTCTCTGGAATGTTATTGGTTCTTTTAAAGTTGATTTTGATAGTACTTTTTTTTGTTTTGAGGCCCATTTTATTTCTCAAACTTCCCCCAATGTAGGTATACACAACAATCTCAGATCTGGAATTGAAGGGAAAGACACCACACAGGCCAAATTGGGTATGGAAATTGGTTAAAATGACTCAGGCTGAGCAACTCAAATTCTAGAGTCGTTTATGGCCCTAATGTGGCCAAAATAACTCAGAGCACCCAAAATTCATGGAGAAAACAACAACAATTTTCCCAACCTGCGTAGAATGATGAGGATGACCCCAACGTGAAGGAAAATTCACACACCAGACCAAATCATGAAGGGAAAAATAGAATGCGAATGCCTGAGGCAAAAATCCCTACCTACGTGAGTATAGAATGGGGTTCCCTACCCACATGAGGAGTTGAATTCCCCCTTCCTCTAGGCATGCTTGTGGTCAAAAGACTGACAGTCCTTCCACACTGATGGCTACCCATGCATACATCCCTCATGGAAACAACTTCCCAACCAAATCCTAAGAATTAAATCGATTGGTGGATGAGACATGCAAAATATGAGTAAGACAAAAAGGTGGTTGGCAGTTAGATGGTTTCATATTTTGACACATGCCTATTCCCCAATGGACCCGAAGTTTAAACATCCCCTGCCTATCCTTAGGAAATCATGCCCTTTCTCATTATTGTTGCTTTGTCATAGCCGATTGTGGGTTTTTAATTAATTGCATATTTACATGATGATTTAAAAGTCATAACGTGCCTGGCTAGACAAAATACCATCGGCACCGATTTAATCACCGAAACATAAAATGATAATCCATGGTGGGGCTTTTTCCTGTAGCTCCTCACCACGATTAATTACAATGTATACATCATATATATTTAATGCAAACGGGGTCAAAACTGCAGTGTTACAATGATTTATAAAGTATTATTTTTTGTATTATCATTGATTTGTTTGTATCAATTTCATACTCATTTTATACTTGTTGGCTTCATACACGATGTGGTTTAGATGGAGAACGGTTGGGATAACTCAATGTGAAGTTATCAATAGTCAAATTTTTATTTATGCTTTTTTGAAGCATGGCTCTTAAGGGTTCTTTAAATTTTGGCTAATTCAACAATTATATTTAATATTACTTTTAAAAGGATGAAAAAAGTTTTTGTTTGTCAAATTTTGGTCCCCATGCC
>LPNX010418942.1:28299-89732 GCA_001517045.1 Pseudotsuga menziesii
TCTAAAGCAAATAGATTTCAACTTATAAATGTGTACATAGATGTAATTTGTGATTTCCATCATATAATTCTACTGCTAGTGCCATTGTTATGTCCAGAGGTTGTATTCATTTTGCATGAGGAAGCATCATCTGGATACAAATCTGAAATTTTCCATGGTTTATATTGTATTGAGAAGTTTTGAATTTTTATACATATTGTTATCAACAATCATGCCTATTCGAGGAGTATGCAGGAATTTCAGCAGTTTGAAAATGAAATATTGGTGAAAGTGTTTATTAAAAATCAATATAGCTGGAATGAATAACTTGGAAGTGCTTCTATTTTTGCCTATATATTAATGAAATTTTTTATATATTGAGTTTTATTAGACATACATTAATAATGGTACCTTTCCATACTGCCAAACATGGACATTGTATATTCATCTTTACTACCCCATGTGATCTCTTGTTGCACTACATGCATTGTTTACTTTTACCACGTGACTGGGCTTTCCTTCTTACACCTTCCATGTGGTCATTTTCCACCAGCGTGACCGTGATTTTGTTGGATTGTGGGTCCTTCCCCAGTGTGGCCATCTCAAGTTTCTTGGGTGGATTGTGGGTTCTTCCATGACGTAACCATGAGTCTATTTCTTGGTGGATTGTGGGTATTTCACCAATGTGATCATGATGTGTTTCTTGGTGGACTATAGGTCCTTCATAAACATAATGGTGATCTATTTTCTTGAGTGGACTGTGGGTCCTTCCCTAGCGTGATTGTGATCTATGTTCTTGGTGGAATGTGGGTCCTTCTTCAGCATGATCATGATTTGTTTTCTTGGGTGGACCAAGGGTCCTTCACTAGTGTGATTGTAATATGTTTCGTGGCGGATTGTGGGTCCTTCACTAGCACGAACGTGATCTATTTTATTGAGCGTATTGTGGGTCCTTCCCCAGCATGACCGTGATCTATTTTCTTGGTGGACTGTAGTTACTTCTCTAGCATGATCGTGATCTATTTTCTTGGGTGGGTTGTGGGTCCTTCCCCAGTGTGGCCATGAGCCTGTTTTCTTGTGTGGACTGTTGGGTGTTCCCCAAAGTGAAAGTGAGTTTCACTTTATGGGTGGATTGTGTTTTTTCAATCATGATTGTGCAAATTATGATTGTGTGTCTCTGCACTATGTGTTTGCATCCTTACCCAGCATGACTGCGTGTCCTTTTTCAGTATGATTGTACTGGGTATTGGTGTTGGTGGATAGAAACTGAAACTGTAAACTATTGGTATTGAGCTTCACGTTGAGGCTCCACTGCCTCTAGAATAGTAGCAATGTTTATAACTTTAGGTTTGTTTCCTTCTATTTTTTTCCTTTATTACATATTGTGTTTTTCTCTTATTCATGGTTTTTTTCTTTGTTGTTGTCATTGAATTCACCTTCAGGTTTGTTTCCTTCATGTTTACAGAGACCACCATTCATATAAATTTGTCATCAACCAAAACTAATGATCATCAAGCCTGCAAAATGGATCATCCTCAAGGCCACTTTACTTTGCCTCAACTGCCAACAACTACTCAGGTTTGTTTTAACAAGTACTCATTTAATGGAATTTTCAGTTTTCCAAAAATTCTACAAGCGAGGTCATTAATTCTCTCTTTTTCCTTTTTTTGTAGGAAGACCATGTTGTACTTTCCTTTCAAGAGGATTAAAGAATGCATGATATCATTCTAGAAAGAGTTATAAAAAAGGTAATTTCAAAACTTTTGCAAGCCTCTCAATGAAAGTGTTTGCTATTGCTTTCGAAGTTACATCTTATATTTGTTACCTTCTATCAACATACAACATCCACGGTAAATCAATTGGTATCCATGTTTTCTCTGTTAGAAATAATGTTGAACTCATTAGCTCTGGAGTATATATGTGTCATTGATTGAAGGAAGCCTAGACAACCAAACGTTTCATGACATTTTTTAGGACAGATGTGTTTGTCTGGTAAACAACATCTCAAGAAGGATTTGGAAACCAAGCATTTTATTTGAGTCTTCTTGCACTTGTTAAAAGCCAATGTTAAAAATATAGTATTCAATTTTTTTTTATTGTTTCTATGAGATTTATTGATCAAAAATCCAAAGAATGTTTGAACTAAGAATACTTGTTTATGTTTTTGCAGCTACGATCTACTAGGTATTAAAGGACTTGATCAAGATTTATGCATATTTATTGGAAAAGATGGTGTCCGTAACTATAGTTTTTTGGACCTACCAATCAATTATATGTTGAAGATGCATCTAAATCTTGAGGTATGAAGATGCATTTTAAAAATATTGAACAAGTAGTGGGATACTTCTTATTGTCTCATATGCAGGTATAACTAAATAAATCCTCTTTGGTAAAACATGTCATACATATCTAGTTCTTGAGCTTGATTATTAGTTTTCATGAGCTTTATTATAGGGTTAACAAGAATTTGCATTAATCCTTCCAATATTTTTGCACTTACTCAGTGAACCACATCAAGTTTAGCATGTGATTTAAAAAATTCTCTTCAATGAATTTGAACTATTACCAAAAATTAATCAACTGATTATCTTGTATTTCTCACATTTTACATCAAATATCCAACCAAAAGTTTTTGACTTGTGTTATATAGAAGTGGATCAGTCTTTCTATAATCTCATATTTGAATTATGGTCCTAATTGATTCTTAGTATACTGAATATGCAATTATTATTTGAGATAGAAACACATGATTCTCATTTTTCTATCTCACCCATACTTTAATAATGAGGAAATCCCATTTCATATCAATCTCAACCACTCTTAGTTGCTAAAATCAATTACAATACACATGAAAAATAATTTTATGATTTAGTATAGGAACTCAAGCAATGGCACCATTATATACTTAGTAAGGATAACCTCCTTCCCACTAATTTCTATGATCTTATTTTTCTCAATTATGATTCTAAATTGTAGGAATATAACCATATATGGAACTAACATCTTACATACAATATTTGAACCAGTCATAATTAAGTATGAGAAGAGAATCTTAAACAAGGTGACTGGCATTCTTACTCACCCTCCAACACATGACTTTCATTTTCTTGATATTTCGTGTGTTTCCTATTAAGTTATTCCTTGATATCAAATAAAACTACATTCCTTGATATCCAAATTCCCCATGCTGCTATAAGAGGTAGATTTATTATCATCTTTGTATATAGGTTTCTTTGAAGGAAATTTTACCCTTCTAAACTTTGTGTGTCACAAATCTTAACTATTCTTAAACATTTCAATCAAGACCCTATTTCAAAACCTCTTAGAGTAGTTCACCATTTCCAAATTCCTCATGCTGCTATAAGATGATGGAAAGAGTCCATTAAGATTATAATGTTTGTTATATTATAATTATATAAATATATTTTACTTGTATGTTTGCTTTTGTTTTAAATATTGGTTGTAATTACAAATACTTAATTGGAAAACCTATCATAACATACCTTATATTTGATGGGTTATTACTAGATACTTGTAGAATCTAAGAAGATGTTTGAAGACGTATCTAAGAAGAGACGATGGAGTTGGAATTAAGGGAATTCTAAAAATGGTGATGAGATTGATGTCGATGGAAAGAAATTGAAACTGTCAAGTATTGGTATTGATCTTCATGTTGAGTCTCCACTGCCTCCAGAATGGAAACAATGTTTAGATCTTTAGGTTTGTTTCCTTTTTTTTCTTTATTACATATTGTGTTCTGTTATATTTTTATCATTTAAGTTAGCATTATATTAGGATATTTAACTGAGAGAATAACAAGCACAACAATCAAACATAAGAGACAATGAACACAATGTTTTTCCTTGAGGAAGCCATAAATGGAGAAAACCTCGCAACTTACTCAGAGATAGAATCAGCACCAAAAGTAAAAACCCCAAAATAGTAAGATGATCTCCCGATAGCAGTAGCCTCTTTCTTTCTAGCCCCAACAAATTCTTCTTCCTCAGCTATGCGCTACAACTGAGTGTGAGTGAGTGTGTGATAAATAGAGAGGCTCACTCTCTATTTATACTAATTCCTAACTTCACAATAACTCACTAGGGCCGACTTCTCTAGGACAGTATAATAACCCTAGGGTCTCGGAACTATGGGGACTTTAACCCTTGACCAATAGGAGGGCTACCCACAATGACTTGACATGACTTGTTTACATTATTGAATCTCCCGATAGGAACATTGGGGCATGACATGACTCAAATACATTACAGACACTTCCCGAAATAACCATCGGGGTACAATACATAAGATATACAAGTGAATACATTCTGAAGTTACAAATACATCAACACTCCCTCTTAACTATGAAGGTATTCTAACGACACAATTTATCAGCATGGGTCTTCTTCTCTGTATTATCTGGATTATCAATGAGTTCTCATCATCTTCATATTCAATTCATCTTCATCTTCAAGTTATCTTCATCTTCAAGTCATCTTCATCTTGATCTAGATCATCACTCGATCTGGATCATCACTACTAGATCATCTCTGCTGGATCATCATCACTGGATCTGGATCATCACTGGGTCATCATCACGGGTGCTATCTCTTGATTCTTCTCATCATAGGAAGTTCTATATAGCCAACCCTTTTTCATGCTGGATGTACACCTACAGAGCCAATCCTTTTTCATACTGGATGTATCATCATAGAGCTAGTCCTTTTTCATACTAGATGTGGCATATACACAGAGAGTTTTTTTTTTTCATACTAGATGTTGGATCTACACAGAGCCAGTCCTTTTTCATACTAGATGTGTCTTCATAGAGACAACCATTTTTCTTGCTAGATGTGGGATCTACACATACATCTGACAATGGAAGGAACCAATCCTCTCACCATGTCACAGCTCTTACATTCGACCATGGAAGGAACCAATCCTCTCACCATGTTGGAAGGGAACAACACTTACATCTGACCATGGAAGGAACCCATACTCTCACCATGTTAGAAGGGCACATCATGGAATCATCACTTCCTCTTGGGAGGAATCTCGATCTAGAGAACACCAAGCTTCTCCCTAAAGTACTCAAACTTCACTATGGCCAATGGATTTGTCAACACATCAGCTATATGTTCATACATCACAACATACTGGAGCTTCACTACTCCTCTCTACACCATATCCCTTATATAGTGATACTTGATCTCGATATGCTTCGACTTGTCATGGAACACCGGTTTCTCTGACAACTTCACACAACTGTGGTTGTCACAATATATACAAGTAGCATCTAACTGGATATCAAATAGATCAGAGAGTAGTTTCCTTAGCCATACTACCTCACAACTATCTGAACAAGCTACGGCATACTCTGCTTCATGTTGGTTCTACTCTTCCTATTGTGGGGACCTGGGTTTACTTTAATGTACCAACAAAACCCCTAGCTCACTGGCCCTTTCGGCGACAGACCGCAAAACAGCCTGAAGTCTCACCCAAAGTGATCTTAAATGGGTTGGCTGAAGAATCACATTTCCTCAACCAGGTTCTGTAGCATCCTACATTCTCTTGACTCTACTTAACCAGTGGAATCTCTCTACAACGTTGTATCTCTCTTCCTGGTAGAATCTGCTATGAAACTGACTCTTATCGCATCCCAGCTTCTAGGATGATGCACAAACTTACTCTCCTGCTAACTCTTAACCTGTGATACCTCACACCGCAGCTCCTCCAACAGTGAGATATCACCTTTCTTCACTGTGATACTTCCTATAGTGAGACTCAAGATATCTAACAACTCTCAAGGTCCTGAGGCTTCCTCTCTGGGTATAATAGCTCGGTTAACATTCATCAAGGTGTTAAGCGACTTCACTTAGCCTCTACAGTCTAACACGCTTAACATTAATCATGCTCTACTTGCTGAACGAAATATACATAAGTCACTTAACACTGCAACTGTTACCGTCTGAATCAAGTACTGATAAACTCACATACAGAATACTTAACGCATTGAACTCACATTGAACCTTCTATGTTACTACAAATGAAGTATAGCATACATACATTCATTCAATGATAAGCAACGTTCATGTAACGAATAATAGATAGCAAATAAGCATAACACAGTCACATGAAACAGTCGCACAACACAGATTTTACATGGTTCACTTCCAGGGAGGAAGCTACATCCACAGGAACTTGTGTTTATATTATATCTGGAGAGAGTACACACAGTTCCACTGCAACCTATTATGCAGCTTGAGATCTTCTGGGAAACTCTACGCACTGAGCCAGGAGCCCTTCTCTTATAGATATCTTCTCTTTCTATTATTCTTTCTTCTTACAATATATTCCTCTCTCTCTCTCTCTCAATCCCTGTGGATTGTTACATTCATGCTCAAGGAGTCAGCTACTGGTTATAGTAAGATAACTACAGACTGAACAACAGAACCAGAGCTCGACACTTTCTCAATTTCTTACAATAATGATGATAACTAACTAACCAACTTATCTACTATCTAACATTTTACAATACAAAATACATGCTTAAATAGGTGGCCCGAAGGTCTCACCATGATACAAAACTATGGGCCTATCCCAACAGTAACCCAAAACCCTAACTGTGACAGTCGGCCTATCTGTACTTTGAAATGCCACTTACTGGTCACACTACAGCTCTCTCTAGTCTTCCATGCTTCCCGGCACTAATCATGGGTATGGACGCCGCTTCCTTGGTCGCTCCCCTTCTGTCCTTTGTCTTTAATACCTCGGCCCATTGCTCCTTTTCCATTCATGAGGGTAGCTGAGCCATCCTGTCATCACCGCTTCCTTAAATGAAGTGGTTGAGCTCTCCTCTCGACCGCTTCAGGTACTATTTCCTTTGACTTTCTTGTTTCGATAGCAGCTTTTCCTATAGCTTAAGGGTCCTACTCCAACAGTCCCCTAACACTTACTTGTGGCTCATCCTTGAGTCACTAACATCTATTTTCTCTTTCTGTAGCTTCTTCTTGGCTTCCTGCGAAGTCCTTGCGAATATTTCTCTGAGTCCTGTGACATCTTTGTCCATAGCTTTGACACAGTCCTATGCTGCCTCCAGCATAACTTGAGTAATCAAGGGGTCTTCTACGCTATCAATTTCACTTTTGCTTGTAGTGAACTCCTTTACCTTCTGCTCAACTGCATCGACCAGCTCTACGATTTGTTCCTGATACGATTGAAGCATATTATTGAATTGTATTTCTTTTTCTCGCAATTGCTGCGCTTCCTGTTGCAAATGGTTCATCTCTGTCATCTTCTTCATCTTTGCAAGAGCTCCTAAGCTCTTGACTTCTTCCTTCATTTCTGCTACTGCATTTTCTATGTTTTGGATGCTCTGCTGCAAATCCAGTCTATCTAGGAGCTCTTCTAGCTCCGACCATGTCTTCGTCGCATCAGCTAGCAATGACTCTGCATCTTCTATGTGACACTTCATATGTGTCGAAGTGAGTCTAAAGGCCTGTGCCCTTGCTTCCTTGTCTACCTTAGGCGTGCTTGGTCCTCGAGCCTCAAGCTCAGCAATCTGCACCTTGTGGTCTTCCTCCATTTTGACCATTGTCTCTTCCAGAGCCTTTGCTCTATATGCAATTTTTCTTACTTTCTATGTCAGAGGCAAGGTGAATTCTATGTTACATTGGGGTAACTTCAATGCAATGTTCTATAGGACCTGACTTAGATCCTATTATCCTTCTTCATATTCTCTTAACTCCTCTGAGTTTGTCTGAAATCCTGAAGTGAGATCTGCATTCTGTTTCCTCAGCTGCGTGTTCTATTTATAAGTCGCAAGCTCTCTATCCCTGAGCTCTGCAGCTATCTGCTACTAGATCATCTGTAGTTGATAAACAAGGAATTGTGCTAGATTAACCTCGATAGGTTTTCTAACCTGTATCTGCACATCAATCATCGAAGCAGGGAATCGGATGCTCCCTAACGGTATCAGAATTGTATTGGTGTGAACCTCTACAAAGAATTCCTCATGGGAAATCGATGGTGTTGAGATTTCTCCTATTGTTTCCTTGACCTACTGAGTCTACATCGCAGCAGTCTTCTCAGTTAGTGCTTTCAATTCCAGAAGTTGCTTATCTATTTTGCTATGTAGCTTGTCCTGCAATGTCTGCATCGCCTAAAATGAGTCCCACATCTCCTCCTTCAATCTTGATACAAGGATATCATAGTCATCCTCTTTCAAAGGTATCCTCATGAATCCCAAATCTCCTACTATTCCCTTCATTTCTATAAACTTAGTGGGAAATAAGTCTTGATAGTCATGTAACAAATCTGCGGTGTGTCCTACCATTTCATCATCCCAATAGTCTCCAATAGAGGCAAACTTTGGTTCTGTTTTTGTGACAATATTGATCTTTTTAATCTTAATAGGCTCTGTGATAGCTGAAATGTCTAGCTTTGGTCCCTCAACTTTGCGAGTCCCTTCTGACTCCGGAATGTTGATACTGCGAGGATTCTCATCCTCATCACCTGGCTCTTCTGTGACGTTGTAACACTCTAGCGCATGTTATAACTAGATGGCCCAATCAGGATGAGTATACACTGGTGGGGTACAGTCATCAAATATCTTAGTATTTATAATCTCTAGAGCCTGATCAATGTTTAGATACTCAGATTCAAAAGTGAAAGTGAGTAGAAAGCTGTCTATCATAACTGGCCATGTAATCGTTCCTCTGCGCAACTCTGTCTGGGTGTACCAATTCCTTGGAACTATGTCTAAAGTGTGAATGAATAGGTGAACCCATTCATCCTCTGGAATGTCCAACCGATTCTATTTGCAAATCTTAATATGTGACCTAGGGTCACTTTCTCTTGTGTATTTCTGCTGGAGACACTCCTTGTCAATAGAGAATCTGATCACCATCAATCTCTTAAAATCATCCCATGATGCGATATTTTATTTATGTGCATGCCACCATCTTGCAGGTGTGGCTCTTACTGCAAGTTCAATAGCTTCCATCCTCTGCTCATGAGGAATTTCTTGCTCAAACTGCTGTAAAAATTCATTGAAATCCGCTAAGCCATCAAACGACGGGATATCCTTAACCTCTATGCCAATCCATTGTAGTGACTTAGTCATAAATTCACATCTATGAGCTGAGACTTCATAGAGTCTATTCTGCCAATTTTATAAACCAACCTCTGAATCCGATGCGCATGAGCTGTCGCATCGCCAACTGATATTTCCTTCTGTGGTGGGGTTGATATAACCAATCTGGTTAGCAGTCATCTGATAGATTGTCTCCATATTGCGCACCTCTTCCTCTACTCTGATAGGTTCAATGTATCGAGGAATTTGAAAAGGATCCAACGGTGTGATGACTCGAATCTATTTATCCTCGAAGGTCATTTGTCTTTTCTTCAAATCGATAACAGCCATGTTATCAATTGCCCAATCAATAACTAATAAATCTGGATACGGTCTGCTATCGCCAATAATTTCTATGACTTCAAAATATGCAAAGCTGCGAACTCCGTCAATATCAACTGGTACTTGCAGTAATCGAACCAGTGGCGATACCCTCTGCTGATTGGCTAATCACAAATGGATAGGTGATCTGGCTAACTTAGGACTACCCATATGTTCCCATGTCTGCTTAGTCAGAACATTTACCTCTGATCCTAAATCTAGGATTACCTCATCCATTTCAAACTCTCCAATTTGTGCTGTGAGTCTCATTTCTCTTCCTATTCTTGTATGGCCCATAATATTATGAATAGCACGCTATGTACTGCTCATGGAAGAAGTCTGCTGATACTGATTTATGATGCATTGAAGCTCTCCTATGGCTTTCTCATTTCTTATGAGTTTCAAGTAGCTCCGCAGGAAGGATTGTACACTTCCTGTCAACTTATCCTCTTCGCACCTTCCAGATGTGGTAGCCTGCAATGTCTACACAGGACTAACACCACAAGGTTTTTCCTGTGATACACCCCTATGAGGTAATATCTGCGATCCTGCTGGGGTAGGGTTAGTAAAGAAAGTTTTATCTTGCTAAAATGTTTCTTTGTTCTTCTGCGGGTCAAGTGGTGTAGACTTATCAATTGCTTTACGCACCCACTTTGGACCTGTATTCTTTTCGGCATCCTGTGATGTCTCATTAGTAGAAGCACCACTGTGAGTCACAATATTGACTCTTGGTTTTGGTTCTTTCTGCTCAGCAGCAATAAGATGAATATTCTGGTTTACTGTTGTCTTAGGATCCTTAAACTTGGCTATCAAGATAGGACATTCCTCTATAGTATGATCATAGGACTTGCAATATTTACATGTTGTAGCAGGGTTCTGACAATCTCTGGCATAATTTCCTATAGCTCCATAGTTGTAACAAACAATCGGTCCATGGCTGCGGCCAAAGCCTCCACCACGGCCTCTTCCTCTGAATCCTCCACCACAGCCATCATGACCTAGTTCATGCGATGGTCCTGCTACTGGTCCTGATGTCTCTGACTGGACTCTGTAGAAGTCATGTTTTCTCTCTATCATGAGATCATAAGCTCAACAATTATTTTCATCATGTCCTACTGAATTATAGAAGTTACAATATAAATTCTTAGGAGTTTGTACATACTTCTGAAGTAAACAGAATTCATGTGGTCTATGTCCTCTTGTTCTACAAATTTCACACCATGGCCCTTGAGTCTGTACTAAGGGGTTAGGATCCCCACTTGCTAGATACTCAACAAATACTGGACAGTTATCTTTAGTATGGCCATGTCCTTTACACTGTGTACACCATAGTTCTTGTTCAACCTCTTTTCCTTTATTAATCTCATGTAGCTGTAAAGTGAGATTAGCTAACTGATTATGTAAATTTGACATACCTGCACTAGTATCAGCTAAAGGTGAAGCCTCTAGTTTCATTTCCATCTCTAATGCTTCATCCTGCGTATGGAGTTTTCGTTGCATTAGTTGAAGTCTGATATGAGGGAGAAGTGCTACGATGAACCATTCCTTATGCTGCTCCGACGCAAACTCAAAACTAACTTGGTCTATAAGAGCTTTAAATTTCTGATCAAAATCCCATACTGACTCTGTGGGTAATTGTTTGATGTCATTAAGTTCTGTGATACATTGTGACTTAGACTTAGGTTTCTTAAATTCCTTAATCATTGCGGTTCTAACCTCTACGAGTGTTCTAATATGCACTGATGTATGCTTCATATACCATGTTAAAGCTCATTCTCTAAGTGTAGTAGCCAACTAGACAAGCTTAGTATTGTCATCCTGGATCTGTTTAATGGTCCATACAACTTCACATAGGAACCAATGTTGTTCTGGGTCTTCTGCCCCTGTACCCCTGAAGGTAGGTAATTTCATGTCATCCCCCATTATATTTCTACGTGGTGGGTTCTGGTTTGCTGTATTACTACCACTTGGCAGTGTAAATGTAGTATGTACTGTGTGTGAACTACTAGATGGAGTTCCTGCGGGATTATTCTGAGTCCTGGTTTGTTTCTGTGGGGTATAAGGGTGGTAAGGGATACCCCCTACTGTTCTTTCTCTATTACTTTGACTCTATTCTCTAGTACTGTCTGAACTATCTTCAAATAAGGAAGATCTGAAATCTACTTTATATCTTTTACCGCTACGTGTACATCCAATTTCTTCAGAATCACTCTCAAACTCTTTTGACATTACACTTACTTAACTTATTTATCTAAGAATATATCCCGTACTTCTTTTTCATAAAATAACATCTTAAGGAACAAATTTAAATATTTCAAGTACTTACCATGATATCCTTTGAAGAAGTACCTCTCTGCTTCACTGAAACTCTTTCTTTGATCAACTGCAAACTCTGTAATGAATCCTTTCAGCAAACTCGCAAGCCAGAAGTATACTGCCCGCAAAATGGTATTATCTACGCTCTTCATGATGTGAATCAGCTACGGTGTCCAGACAATGTTCCTTTTCTTCTTGAATACGTGCTTGTCAGTCAACTTTGATAACCAATCATACAACTCATTTGCATAGATCACAAAAAATATCGCATGCAGGTCTGTGAAGATATGTTTTTGTAACCATTCCTCTCTACTAAGCCTAGGACTCTTGTTTTCTTGCGCAGCAAATTATCTTTCCTTAGACTCAACCCACTGGTTAAATTCTTCTTTAGTAGGATGCCAACAGAACATCAACTCTTCAATTTGTTCAAAACCATTTGTTGGTTCGAGCTGAGAAAGTCCTAAGGAAACGGAACCATTTGTTGGTTCGAGCTCTTACTGCTGTGCAGACCCGGGTTTACTTTAATGTACCAACAAAACCCCTAGATCACTAGCCCTTTCGGCGACAGAACGCAAAACAGCCTGAAGTCTCAGCTGAAGTGATCTTAAATGGGTTGGCTGAAGAATCATGTTTCCTCAACCAGTTTCTGTAGCATCCTACGTTCTCCTGACTCTACTTAACCAATTGATTATCTCTACAAACGTTGTATCTCTCTTCCTGGCAGACTCTGCTATAAAACTAACTCTTATCGCATCACAGCTTCCAGTACGATGCGCAAACTAACTCTCCCGCTAATTCTTAACCTGTGATACCTCACACCGCAGCTCCTCCAACATTGTGATATCTCCTTTCTTCACTGCGATACTTCCTACAATGAGACTCAAGATATTTAACAACTCTCAAGGTCCCGAGGCTTCCTCTCTGGGTATAATAGCTCGGTTAACATTCATCAAGGTGTTAAGTGACTTCACTTAGCCTCTACAGTCTAACATGCTTAACATTAATCACGCTTTACTTGCTGAAGGAAATATATAGAAGTCACTTAACACTGTAACTGTTACTGTCTGAATCAAGTACTGATAAACTCACATACAGAATACTTAACGCATTCAACTCACATTGAACCTTCTATGTTACTGCAAATGAAGGATAGCATACATACATTCATTAATTGATAAGTAACGTTCATGTAACGAATAACAGATAGAAAATAAGCATAACACAATCACATGAAACAGTCACACAACACACAGATTTTATGTGGTTCACTTCCAGGGAGGAAGCTACGTCCACAGGAACTTGTGTTTATATTATATCTGGAGAGAGTACACACAGTTCCATTGCAACCTATTATGCAAATTGAGATCTTCTGGGAAACTCTATGCACTCAGTCGGGAGCCCTTCTCTCTTAGATCTCTTCTCTTTCTATTATTCTTTCTTCTTACAATATATTCCTCTCTCTCTCTCTCTCTCAATCCCTGCGGATTGTTACATTCATGCTCAAGGAGTTGGATACTGGTTATAGTAAGATAACTACAGACTGAACAACAGAACAAGATCTCGACTCTTTCTCAATATCTTACAATAATGATGATAACTAGCTAACCAACTTATCTACTGTCTAACCTTTTACAATACAAAATACATGTTTAAATAGGTGTCCTGAAGGTTTCACCATGATACAAAACTGTGGGCCTATCCCAACAGTAACCCAAAACCCTAACTGTGATAGTCGGCCTATTTGTACTTTGAACTACCACTTACTGGTCACACTGTAGCTCTCTGCAGTCTTCCATGCTTCCTGGTGCTGATCATGGGTATGGGCACCACTTCCTCGGTCACTCCCCTTCTGTCCTTTGTCTTTAATACCTTGGCCCATTGCTCCTTTTCCATTCACGAGGGTAGATGAGCCCTCTTGTCGTCGTCGCTACCTTAAATGCAGTGGTTGAGCTCTCCTCTCGGCCGCTTCAGGTACTATTTCCTTTGACTTTCTTGTTTCGATAGCATATTTTCCTATAGCTGTGGGTCCCTGCTCCAACACTTCAGCTATACTCAATGACAAACGGGATTGCTTCCTACTAAGCCAAGAGATCACACCTAATCCCATACTGAAGCATCACCCTGAAGTGCTCTTCCTATCGATGCCACTTCCTGCCCAATCTGAATCAACATAACCCTCCAGGTTAATCTTGTGATCAGCCTTATACTTGAGCTCATAATCAACTGTACCCTTCAGGTACCTCAAAATATGCTTTGCAGAAATCAAGTGAACTTGTCTCGGATCTGCCAGGAGCTAGCTCAAGGTGTTCACACCAAAGCAAATATCTGGTCTCGTATTCATCAGGTACATCAAGGACCTAATCATCTAACGATACATCGTGGCATCAACCAACTCAGATGAAGCATCACTCAATAACTTCAGGTTCGATGCCATAGGTGTGGTTAAGGCCTTACAGCCCATCATCCCAAATATCTTCAGGATCTCTACTGCATACTTCCCTTGTCCGAGGAAGATTCCATCCGCATTCTTCCACACCTCCATGCCTAGAAAATAATGCATCACACCCAAGTCCTTCATTTCAAACTCGGCAGCAAGCTTTCTCTTTGTATCAGTAATCAACCCATCCATACCTGTTACAAATAGATCATCTACATACAGTAAGAGCGTCATTAGGTTTCCATACTCAACCTTGTAGTAAAGGTTGGAATCTTCTTTACTCTTGGTAAATCCCAAACTTGATAGAAAGCTGTCAATTCTATCGTACCATGTCCTGGGTGCCTGTTTCAAACCGTACGGGGCTTTCTTCAATCTACACACATGAGACTCCCTGTCATATGTCTCAAAACCAAGTGGTTGATCCACATACACTTCCTCTTCTACTACACCATTCAAGAAAGCAATCTTGACATCCATCTGGTGTATCTTCCATTTCATCACTACGGCCAGAGCAAGTACTGATCTGATGGAAGTGTATTTGGCTACAGGTGCAAAATTTTCTTCATAATATATTCCTTCTTTCTGGGAGAAGCCATGAGCCATGAATCTTGCTTTATATTTGTCTATGCTTCCATCTGTAGCATGCTTGATCTTGTAGATCCATTTGGAAGTCACTACAGACTGCCCCTTAGGTCTTGGGACAACATCCCAAACATCATTCTTCATGATCTATTGGTACTCTTTGATCATAGAATCCTTCCATTCTTTCTTTTCTGTTGTTTATTCATAGTTGGAAGGTTCTTTTTCTATGAAATCACATAATAAGGCTACATAAATGGAACAAGACCTAGTTCTTTTCTTTTCTCCGTGTGATTCTTTTGGAGCCCCATATCTTTCTACACCTTGGATAAATTCTCGTACCCAACCAGGTTTCCTCTTGTGAGGATTATTCTCCTAAGGTGGATCTACAAGTTCTTGAGGTTCTTCTATTTCTTGATCTTCTTCTTGATATTCTTTGTTCATGGTTGTGTCATGAATTCTGGGTGCTTCTATTTCTTCAAGTTCTTCAACAGGTCTCTTTTTGGATTTGTCTTAAGTTGAGTCTTCATCAAAAGTCACATTATTTTTTATGTCAATCTTCTTGAATCCTAAGAAGTATATTATGTAAGCCTTTGAGCTTTCAGAGTATCCCACAAATATACCCTTCCTTCCTGAAGGATCTAACTTTGTCCTCTTTTCTTTCAGAATGTGTATGTAAACTCGACAGTCGAATATTCTGATATGGATGACTTCTGGTTTCTTGCTGGAAAAGACTTCTTCAGGTGTCTTATTATCGAGTACTATGTGTGGAGTACGATTCTGTACATACACCATTGTTCTTGTAGCTTCTGCCCATAGATGCATGGGAAGATCTCGATCATGAAGCATGGCCCTTGCAGCTTCCATGATCATTCTACTCTTCCTTTCTACAACTCCATTCCATTGTGGATTATATGGAGTGGTTAACTCCCTCTTAATCCCTGAATATTTGTATAAGTCTTTGAATTCATTCAAAGTGAATTCTCCGCCATTATCTAATAAAAAAATCTTGATCTTCTTTTCTACGTGGTTCTCGATCAAGGATTTGAATTCCTTGAACTTGTTGAATACTTCATCTTTGTTCTTCATAAAGTATATCTATTTCTTCCTACAAAAATCATCAATAAAAGAAACATATTATACATACCCGCTTAATGAACTAGATGACATCAGACATCATACATCAGAGTGGATGATTTCCAAGATTCCTTTTGCCTTGCTTTCACTACTTGGAAATGTCTTCTTTGTTTTCTTTCCTTTTTCACATCCTTTGCAAACACCATCATGTTTTGTTTTCATTTTTGGAAGACCTTCAATATCATTGCTTGCAAGTGGTAGTGCCATGTAATGCACATGTGCAAGCCTTCTATGCCAAAGTTCATTTGGTTCTACTGAGTCATGAACCAATGCTTGTTCTGGTTGGACCTTCAATTTGTATAGACCTCCTTCTTGTTCCCTAATCACTATTGGATTGCCAAAAGTATTTCCCTTTGGCCACATAAGCACTTGTCCATCTACAAAAGCAACCCTCATTCCTTTTGCATATAAGGTAGATATGGAGAGGAGTTTCTTCTTTAGTCCTGGCACAAACAATACATTTTTCATATTCATAGAATTTCCAAAATCTAGCTTATAGGAGGATTCACCACTACCTTTTATTGGATACTGGTATTCATCCCTAAGTTTCACCTTGTGAGGTGACTCATGTTCAAATAGTTTCACAAATGATTCTTTGAATCCTGTCATATGTTTGGAAGCACCGCTGCCTATAATCCAATCATTGCTTCCATGTGAGATAGTTCTCGTGAGAGTGGAGATTAGCACATATTCTTCATCACTTGAAGAATCATCACTTTCTTGTCTGATTCTCTTTATGGAAGGTTCATCATCCTCTGCAACATGAGCATGATGTCTTCTCTGATGTCTTCTCTTGTTTCCCTTTTTCTTCTTTGAGTTCCCTTTGTTAGGGCAGTATTTGGATATGTGACCTTGCTCATCACATGTGTAACATATAATAGTAGACAAATCTCTTCTAGAGTGTGAAATCTTACCTTTGGAGTGATGATGGTCCCTTTTGGTTTTCTTGGTGTGGGCTGTAAGAGATTGATCTTCACTTCCCATCTTTTCTTCTTGAGTTTCTATTCTTCCCATAGTTTGCTGAACTTGACTAGCTTCTTTCTGGAACAGATCCCTTGAATGAAAGAGTCCCATGCCCTAGGTAGACCATTCAAGGTGGTCATCACAATCTCTACATTTTCCACTTCTTCATCTACTGCTTCCAGCTGTTCCTTAATCTGAGATACCCTTGTAAAGTAATACTGGATGGTCTCTTCATTCTGGATATTTACATTCTTCAGTTGGTTTCTCAGAGTCATCTTCCTGTCTATGTTCTTCCCTTCAAACAATTTGGTTAGGGAATAAAACATATCTTTAGGTTTCTTTAGGGAGGACACCTATGGTATGAGGTGATCCTTGATTGAATCAGAAATAATCCTCTTATAGCCATAACCAACTTCTTCTTGTGTAATGCCTTAGCCTCATCTCCCTCTAGAACTAGAACCTCCTCATTGATATAGGAGTCCAACTCATTTTCTTCTAGGACCAGGTAGATCCTATACTTCCAGGATCGGACGTTATCAGCTCCCTCAATATTTTCATCAAGCTTGGTATGATGAGACATATTAACTGAGAACCTCAAATGGAAATATAAAATATTTAGATATTACAAGGTCAAGATGTTGGATCTGGATTTGGAGCTGAATTTCTGCAGTGTTGGTTCAGGAGTAGATTAGGGTTTGGATTTCTTGGATTTCTATCCAACCAAATGCTTTGATCTTGATCTATAAAATTTTATTTTGAGGAGGAGATCAATCCAGGCCTAGGCTCACTAAAAAATTGCACTTCTGTGCAAAGCCCTAATTTTCGGCAGCAGTGTCAGGTCCAAAACTGAAAAAGCTCAGATTCAGATTCTGCTTCAACAGAAAGATGTGCCCTAGGGAGGAGAGTCAACCCAACCCTATTTTGTTGAAAATATGTGGATAGAGATCCAAAAAGTAGGAATCCCTAGTTCTGACAGCTGCATAGTGTCTTCTTCTCAGGTTAGCATGGATACCATGTTATGTTTTTATCATTTAAGCTAGCATTATGTTAGGATCTTTAAATGAGAGAATAACAAGCACAAAAATCGTACACAAGAGACAGTGAACACAATGTTTTTCCTCAGGGAAACCAGAAATGGTTAAAACCCCACAACTTCCTCAGAGATAGAATCAGCACCAAAAGTAAAAACCCCAAAACAGTAAGATGATCTCCCGACAGTAGTAGCCTCTTTCTTTCTATCCCCAACAACTTCTTCTTCCTCAGCTATGTGCTACAATTGAGTGTGAGTGAGTGTGTGATAAATAAATATGCTCATTCTTTATTTATACTAATTCCTAACTTGACAATAACTCACTAGGGATGACTTCTCTAGGAGAGTCTAATAACCCTAGGGCCCAGGAAAGGTGAGGACTTTAACCCTTGAACAATAGGAGGGTTTCCCACAATGACTTGACATGACTTGTTTACATTATTGAATCTCTCGATAGGAACATCGGTGCATGACATGACTCAAACACATTACAGACACTTCCGGAAATAAACATTGGGGTACAAGACATAAGATATACAAGTGAATACATTCTAAAGGTACAAATACATCAACATGTTCTTCTTTTATTTAGTGTTTTTTTCGTTGTTGTTGTCATAGGCCACCAAAGGGCCACACAGCCTATGATTCTGACTCAGATCCATATCAGTCTGAACCAAACCTCCACACTGCACCATCAAACCCCATGGCTAGTGCAAACCCAGATCCATTTTCTGGCTTAACCTTAGCAAGTGGACCCATGTCCACATCACAACATGTCACCCACAACTTGGAAAGTGGCCCAATAATAGTCATGCATACTGTCATTAGTCACCTTCCACTGCCTATAGTGACCAGCCAAGCTGTCCAACTTATAGCACATGGGGGCAGTGGCCCCTCCACACACACTGCCCCTCCTGCCACATAGGGGGGCAGTGGACCATCCACTTACATTGCCCCTACTATCATACATGGGGTTAGTGTCCCTGCCACTCATACTATCCCACCCACAATACTTGG
Source organism: Pseudotsuga menziesii (assembly GCA_001517045.1). Classification (NCBI taxonomy): domain Eukaryota; kingdom Viridiplantae; phylum Streptophyta; class Pinopsida; order Pinales; family Pinaceae; genus Pseudotsuga; species Pseudotsuga menziesii. The sequence goes on from LPNX010418942.1 coordinate 47,209, forward strand.
GGGCACTGGCCCATCTACAATGGTTCCACCACAAACACCCCCAGCTGTGCAGATGCACTATGCACCTACAAATCCCACCACCATCACTGCCCCATCCCACATTAATTGGGGTCAAATATTCCCTTCATGGATCATCTCAACTTTCCTAACTTGGCCAGATTAACAAATGACCCCATCTGCCACCAAGCGTTTTGGCCACGTATGCTAGCTAAGCTACCATCAGACATCCCCAAGTTTGAAGGCAAAGCTAGGGAATGTCCCTAAAACCACATAATGACATTTCATCTATGGTGCTCATCCAATAGCATCGTAGATGACTCCATCAGGTTGAGGCTATTCCAACACACCACTATAGGTGCTACGACCAAATGGTACATTGAGCTGCCACAAGCCAAGTACCCTGACTTCAACTCCTTAGCCTTCATGTTCCTACAATATTTCCAACTCCCTGTTAGATATGACAAGGGGGTGGATATATTGCTATCCTGCCATCAAAGCACTGCCACTCACATAACTGACCATATCCACGAGTGGCAGTGATGCCGTAGCTTATGCAAAATCCAACTAGATGACAGGATCTTCTTGGATTGGTTCCTTAAGACTTTGCTCTTGTCCATCGCAAAGGATGTCACATCTGAATGTCCCCAATCTGAAGAAGAGGCCATACTGAAGGCCCAACAATTTGACCTCATCTATGCCCATTCTGGATACCTGTATACTGTCATTCCAGACACTCCCCGTCCAAGCACCTCCTACTGCGATGCATCTGGGGCATCCCACGATGCAGAAAAATCATAGGGTCGATCTCCCAACAACCGCAACCTCGACCGACACCATGTGCCATTACACCACAACCAAGCAAGAATTCTAGTGTTTATTTCTAGAACCAAGCCTCGGACTATTCTAGAATGATGTCCTAGTCCGGATCAACAACTTCTTATGCACAACCTGCGCCACCACAATAGGCTTAGGCCATGGCTTGGCCAACATAGCAGTATGTGGGGTAAATTCCCACATTTGTGGCACCACCACCCCCACAAATATACTATGCACTACCAATATAACCTATGCAAGCCCCCACCCTCGCTCCACCTATTTCATTGGGACAAGTGTTCACACAACAAAACCGTGCAAACCAGCCTGCCCCCAATAATCAACAAGGGCAAGCTAGAAACAACCGGCCCCGCAACCAAGGCAATAACCAACCATAGGGAGGTGGTCAACAACCAAACCCTCCCAACAATGCTGCGGCAAACCGGCCAGCCCAAAACCCCCCACGACAAAATCCACCAAGACTCAATGCCCCATTGTGCACAAACCAACCATGTACACTTTGTGATGTCTATGGGCATTACACGTTTGAGTGTCCCCTCATGGCTCATGCTAAGAAAGCCATTCAAAATGAGGCCCAATAGGCTGCCAATGGTGCCAATCAAGCCCAACCCAACCTAACACCACAAGGACCTCCTCCCATGGTGCTTCAAAACCCACTACCAGTCCAAGGATTGGTGGAAACCGCTCCCCCTACCCAGGCCAATCCCAATGCCCCGGGGGCACCTCCCATGGCTGAAATAGGTGTACATCATTTGCTAGCCATGACGACTGAAGAGGTCAACTTGCAAACCAGATGAAATTAGTATGGTACCAACACCGAACCTACTGAATCATGAGAAACATCCACATCTAAGACAGTCAACCAGCCTCTTTAGTTACCCTCGTTCCCGCGCCCCCCATATGCAGAGTTTCCAATAATTCCACAGCTAGAGCTGTAGTCAGCTATAGTATTGTGGATGATTTGGCCGAAAATCCAACTGCCATGTCCACTCTTGAGGTACTTAAAACATGTCCAACATAGCAAAAATCCTTACTAGCCGCTCTAGGGGCAGTAGACCCCTCTGACTCCAAACTGATCACCTTTGACACGGAGAATGGGGAACCACACATGCCCTCAACCATCACCTTCCAAATCTTAGTGTCCATCCAGAATTTGGTTGTACATCAGTGCATAGTGGATGAGGGGGCATCCATGTGCATTATGTCTACCTTGGTTTGGAAAAAACTTGGATCACCAATTCTGCAACCGTCCTCCACGACTCTGAGGGATTATGATGGACATCCCACTAAAGCCCAAGGAATCCTCCCTCATGTCCCCATCATGTTAGCCAGGAAGATAGTCTTGATTGACATCGAAGTCGTCAATTCTCAACTGGACTACAACCTCCTCCTCGGGAAGAGTTACATGTATGCCATGTGAGCAGTCGCATCAACTGTCTTCCACCTCATGATGTTCCCCCACGAAGGGAAGATTGTGATGGTTGACTAGCTCACTTACCATGATCCACAAGGGTTAACAATGCCTGCCAACATTATCCCTATCATCACCACCATTGAGCCACAAGTGGTGACCACACACGCTAACGTCATCCCTGCAACCAACACTGTGGTTGAAAACACACCAGCCTAGCCATTGTTGAATGTGGGCCCTGGGTTGTTTGCCGATCCCACCATGATGAATCCTTTCCCCTTTGTGCCATCGTCACTAACACAAAATGAGACTACGGACTTGTGTGTGGTCTCCTCTAGCACCGCTACACCCAAACAACAATAGCAACTGCAGCCCCAACCACAACCGCAACATCGTCCACAGCCACAACACCAACACATCCACAACATCTCCCGCAGCAGCAGCATTACATGTAGCCGCAACCAAAACCGCATCCCCACATGCAACCAGTAAGGATTTATATGGGCTCATCTCAAGTCCATACAATTCCCTTCCACTTTCCCCACCTGGTGTCATGAGAAAACCGGTAATGGCCACCTTAAGCTTACCCAACTTTACATTGGGAATTTCGGTGTGGTATCTTGATCCACCAAATGAACCAGCAATTCCCTAGGTTGTCTTAACCCCGGTACAACCTATCGCGGTCGAGTTTCACCCTCCGCCTGGTCCACATAATCCCACTACCGCACCTGCACCCAGACTGCCCCAACCCAAAAGGGCTAGGGGCAAAAACACCAAAGCCACCACAAAACCACGACAAGTCCCACATTGTGCTGTCTACGAACAATAGGGCCATCCAACTCAGAATTTCCCTGAAATCCCAGTGATCTATGCACATCTAGATGCCATGGATATGAATGAAAACATCTCTGTGGTTGAACTCCCAACCGCACTAACAGTCAGGAACAAGGCATTGAGGACAAACCATTCTTGCACCCTTTGTGACTTGTATGGAAATTACTCCCACCATTGCCAAGACCTGCCTGATTTTCGAATGGCTCTTGCTGACCTCCGTCACCATTCCCTTGAGTCTGATATCACCTTGATTGAAGAAGTTCACCCACCACCTCCTTCTTCAGATACCATGTCCATTTACATGATGTCTAGTTCTACAGACCCTCCTGTCTCTACAATAACCGATGGTCCATCAGACCTGTCTCTTCTATTGTTTCCCCAGCCATAGCCGCAACCTCATTTGCAGCCACAACCTCAGTTGCAACCTCAACCTCAGTTACTAGGGAAACAATGGGTTTCATTCCCACTCAACATGATCCTTTTCCTTTTCCTACCATCTGGTATCATGAGTAAGTTTTCCTTGGAAACCATCAATCTACAGGATTTCACACTGGGAGATCCTGTGTGGTACCTTGAACCACCTACCCTACCTCTAAGGCCGCAGGATATGTTGACTCATGTCCATCCAATTGAGATGATGTGGCACCTACCTCCATGTTGTGAGAATTTCTCCTCACTACAGGGGCAGAAATGGCTCCCTTGTACCTATAGGGCACAAGGGTAGGTTTCTACCCTTAAAAACCAGTAAAAAACAGTATGATAAATGGTAAAAACAGAGTTGCGAATTGAACCTAAGATAATCTAAGTAAATGGATACAATAGTAAACTAAATCTAATAGCTAATGAAAGAAAAATAAAAGAGAGGAGATGATGGATCATTGTTGAACCCCTCTGCACACAGTATGTTAGTGTTCTGCCTCGAAACCTGTAAAATAAACCTATACTACCATGGAGACAACATGCAAATAATGTTAATGAAAAACCTACAAATGGAGATGAGGGTTAGAAAGTAAAAACAAATAAAACAAGGATAAAAATAGATTATACCTCACTTAGGTGGAAATGGGCCACCATGCCCTAGCTCATGGGAGCACCTCTCTCTTGGTTGGGAAGCAATGGATTGGAGAAATGGAGATGGAGGAGAGGGAGAGTGGGTGGTTTGAGAGCAACAGGTCTCAAAGCATCCATGGGCAGCATAACAATAGGCAAGTGAGGAGTGTTTTGAGAGTGACCCCCCACCCTCCTTTTATAGTTTTTCCAAGGGATTTTAGGGTTTTAAGCCCTTGGTCAGGGCTTTAGCCCCTTTTTTGGGCCTTTATCCCCTTCCGCCCTAACTTTAGCCCCTTTTAGGGTTTTAGCTCCTTTTTGAGGGATTTAGGTCCTAGGGGGCTATTTTGGGCTCTTTTTTGGGGTTTTTAGCCCTTTTCTTCATCCTTGGGATCTCTTGGAGGTGTGGGGGTCAAATGGAAGGTCTTATGGGGTGAAATGAGTGTTGTGAGATAGTGTCCTTGGGTGGTGTAGGCCATTGAGAGTTGTGTGGGGGATTTTTGGGTTAACAAATTGCCCCCTGATGTGTGAGGGCAGGAGCTCAATGTATGGCCGGTGGAAATCATAGGATTTGCTGTCGAGTGGTGGTGCTTCCGGGGCTGGGGCATGGTGGCTTTTGGTTTTGTATTAATTTGGTTCCCATCAATGGGTGAGATACAATAAATTTGTGACATGTATATGGACGAGGTAGGAATTCCCATGCTCGTGACAATGTCAAAAGAATCATTTGATCTATGCTCTAGAATACAAGAGCTAATCATATACAACTGATGTTACAATGCTGGTTGCCTCTATGTGAGGCTGAATACAATACTGATCTGGTTCATTGGACCCATGGCATTCTCATGGAATGCTATATCTTCATGACCGACGATCTACTGGATTTGGAATGGTAGATAGCTATATGGACTTGCTGATTGAGGGTCAAATTCTTTGTGGTACAAGTATGTTGTATCAATCATAAAGGTATATCAAAGAACTGCTAGGGCTTCTGATCATTGTCTCCAACACAACCCAAAAATCACAAGGGACATAATCTATTTGGGTCCCTCGAGTGGACTCACCAATCTGCTAGAGTTGGGTGACATCTGGGGTCTTCAACCAAATATTGTGTGGAACAAACCCTGTACGAATCTCAACGGTGCGGTGATGGAGTTGAAGTTGAGCACGTGAGAAACAACCATCCCAAGAGGCACTAAGGACTCCTCTCAAGTGGTCCAAGGAGCTCATAAATGATGTTAATGAAACCAAGGTATAGGGACCTCTGGGTCTATCCTATGGAATATATGTGTTGGCATCGACAGAGGGAGACATGCCCCTAGTCAAGGAAATGATGTTTCCTTGACCAGGAGTGTGAGGGATAACCGAAAGGTGTGAAGCAATTTGCGGACTGACTCACTGAATTAGGGGGGAGGGGAGGGGAGGGAAGGGAAAAACTAAACAAGGGTAGGGGGGGAGTGGGAGACTCAAACTTCCTTTGTTCAGAGTATGATGGCAGGGAGGACTAGGTAGCAAATGAAACTGACACAAGGGAATGGGATCATAGCTGTAATACTGGGAATGTTGTTGTAGATGGGAAATACTTGGAGGAGGTGGACACTTTTGATACTGATGGGATCCAAGGAAGACACATTGCAGAGTACTTTGAACAAAGGCGACCCAATGTGGGGATGCTTCCAAACTGTTTTCTATGGGGTGGTGTCTAGGGACATCGTTGTGGTACGATCTCGTGGATTTTTGGCGAGTCCGAGAAGGTAAATGCTCAATGGTGCTTTCAATTTTAGAGAGTCTAAAGTCCTGTAAGCCCAAAGAGCAGATAAAATAATATGGTGCCAGTTGGATTTATGGTTTCCAACCATCCGATGAAGCATCGTTTTCAAAACTTTGTTAATGGCCTTAACCTAACCATTAGCTTGTGGATAATAGGGCATAGAGTTTTCATGATGAAAACCTAGCTTGGCACTTAGTTCTTCCATCATTTGATTACAGAAATGTGATTCGTAATCAGTAACTATGGGCTGCGGGACTCTAAATATTTCTATCACATGATTGAATAGGAAGAGAGCGACAGTCTTACCTTCCTCTGCATGTGTAGGCATGGCCTCAGCCCATTTTGTAAAAAAATCAATGGCTACGATGATGTAACCATGCCCCTTGGCTGAGGTAGGCTTATAATGCATATAATCGATCTCCCATTTGGAGAAAGGGCCAACGACAATGACAGGGTGTAACGAAGCAGGGTGGGTGCACTTTTTTGGATAAAAGTGTTGACAAGGTGGGAATTTATTAATAGCCTCATGACAATATTTAAAGAATGAAGGCCAAAAATAGCCAGTGCAAAGGATTTTCTGGGCTGTAGCCTTCCTAGATAAATGACCAGCACATGCTCTGGAGTGGAAATCATTCAAAAATTGTTCAAATTTCTTGTGGGTAAGGCATCACCAGAGAATGGAATCGATACCACGTCTATACAAAGTGTCATTCAAAATGAGGTAGTATTTTACGTGGTGACAGATACGGTGATGATCGTAATGGGATAGAGTTGGCTGAAATCTTTGTGTCTAGAGATAAATGAGAAAATCTCCATACCATGGGTCAGTAGTGCTTATCAGGAATAGGAATTCATCTGGGAATGAATCACTGGGCTTATATTCCGTCGAAGCACAAGGAAGATCACACATGAGCTCAGAAAAGACCAAGGATTTATTTGATGTAGCTTTGGAAAATTCCATATCAAACTCTTATAGGATGACAATACATCAGGAGTACTTGCCCCTAAGCACCTGACAAGTCAGGATGTAATACATAGGGTTCTGGTCTGCCAATACGGTGGTTGTGCAGAGCAAAATGTAGTGATGAAATTTTTGAACAAAATGACAGTGGCCAATGCTAATTTCTCCACGTGTGAGTATCGAGTTTTGGAATCCATGAGATTATTACTAGCATAGTAGATCACGTGCTCCTGACTATCGGGATTCTCCTGCACCAAAACCATAGCGATGGTAGTAGTTGAGGCAACAATGTATAAGAGAAAATGCTTTCAATAATCTTAGGGGTGTATCACGGGTGAATGATTTAGAGAGTGTTTGATATTATCAAAGGCTCGTTGGACTTGGTCATCCCAAAAGAATAGAGTGTCTTTCTTAAGGAGATGCATCTAACCATGTGTTTTCTCTACAAAATTGCACACGAAACGGCGGAGGAAGTTTTACTTCCCTTGCAAACTTTGGAGTTCTATAAGGTTGGTTGGGGATGGTAGAGATAGAATAGTGGCAATTTTCAATGGATCTATCTAGATGCCATCCTTAGAAACCACAAAACCTAATAGGTGTCCCGTATCAAAGAAAAAAACACATTTATGAGGATTAAGCCATATATTATAATGATGGCATCTCAAGAAAATGTCTCTAAGATGACCAGGGTGGTCCTCCCATTGCTGTGAATGAGTTGGGAGGTTGTCAAGGTACGGTTCTACAATATGTTTTATATCATGAAACACATAGGACATAGCACGTTGGAAAGTGGCTCCATCATTTTTCAAGCTGAATGGTAACTTCTTGTATGCAAAGGTTCCCCATGGGAAAATGAATGTTGTTTTGTGCTAATCAGTGGGTAAAATCTCAATCTGATTATAACCAGAAAATCCATCCATAAATGAGAAGATGACACTTCTGGCATAGTTGTCGATAATCTGATTGATATGTGGAGTGGGAAAGTTGTCTTCGGGACAAGATTTGTTCAAATCTTTGAAATTGATGCAGACTCTAATGGTGCCCTAATTTTTATTGACAAGGACGATGTTCGATACCCATTTCATCAGGGGTATGGGATAAATAAACCCTGATGTTAGAAGTTTTTCTATTTCAACTTTGATAGCTACGACTTTTCGTGGATGGACTTGTCTTAGTTTTTTCCCGACAGGTTTTGTAGTGGGATAGGTTTTTATTTCATGGACCATAATGGATGGGTCTATCCCCAACATTTCCTCATAAGAATAGGAAAAAACATCTAAGAATTCTTTGAAAAGTACTCGGTATGCTTCAGATTCTTCTGCAGAGCAGTTCTTCCCAACATGAACATGCTCAAGGGTTCCAGTCTTGGCTGATATGTCAATGGGATTTTTTTGAGTAATGTTGCATAGGTTTCCTTTAGAATCCATGTTCTACAACAATATAGGAGTTTGAGGTGTTTTGACAATATCCGTAGCGAAAAGGGATGCAAAATCATGGTCTACCGAACTGGTATTGGGGAGGAACGAGGATCTTTGATGATAATCCTCCCATATAGGCTCATTCATAGTCATGATCTCCAAAATGGACTCATCAAAAGGAAAAGTTTGGGAGAGATAATCCAGAATAGGAAGAGAGTGTTCTAACTAGTAGGGTAGGTGGTAAGGGTGCGAAGCGACTAGATGAAGGTCATTAGTGTGGTCATCGAAAAGGGTTTGGATAAAATTGTACATTTCTTCATGCAGACTCAACGAGGTGGACTCAACAATTTGTTTTCCCTTTGGATCATAATCAAATGAAAAAATCATATTTACTGTCACCGTGTCTGTGTTAGGAGGAGTTGAAAAAAAAATTCCCATAAAGGACAAATCCTTCAGCATGCCTACCCTAATCGACTGGTAAGGAGGAGGGGACTAGACTAACATAGGGATGTTATTAGCCGTATGTTGGAGCAGGGCCTGTAGCTACAGGAAAAGCTGCTACATCGAGACAAGAAAGTCAAAATAAATAGTACAGGAAGCGACCGAGAAGAGAGATCTCAACCACTACACTTAAGGTAGTGGCAAATACAGGAGGACTCAGCTACCCTCATAAAGGAAAAGGAGCAACGGGCCGAGGTATTGAATACAAAGGACAGAAGGGGAGCGATCGAGGAAGCGGCGCCCATACCCACGATCATCACTGGGAAGCATGGAAGACTGCAGAGAACTACAGTATGAATAATAAGCGACAGTTCAAAGTACAGATACGCCGACTATCATAGTTAGGGTTTTTGGGTTACTATTGGGATAGGCCAACAGTGTTGTATCAGGGTGAGACCTTCAGGCCACCTATTTAAGCATGTATTTTGTATTATGAAGGGTTAGAGAGTTAGACGGTCAGTTAGTTAGTCAGTTAGATATTCTTTGAGTTGAGCTCTGGTTCTGTTATTCAGTCTATATTATCTTACTGCAACCAGTAGCTGGCTCCTTGAGTATGAATGTAACAATCCGCAGGGATTGAGAAAGAGAGAGAAAGAATAAAGTGTAAAAAGAAAGCAGAATAGAAAGAGAAGAGATCTAAGAGAGAAGGGCTCCAGTCGAGAACGCAGAGTTTCCTAGAAGATCTTGAGCTGCATAATAGGTTGCAGCGGAACTGTGTGTACTCTCTCCAGATATAATATAAACACAAGTTCCTGTGGACGTAGCTTCCTCACTGGAAGTGAACCATGTAAAATTCGTGTGTTGTGCGACTGTTTCATGTGATTGTGTTTACTTGTTTGCTATATGTTACCTATTACATGAGCTTAGTTAACAGTTAATGAGTGTGTGTATGTTATCCTTCAGTTCACAGTAACGTAGAAGGTTGAATGTGAGTTGTATGTGTTAAGTATTTTGCATATAAGTTTATCAGTGTTTGATTCAGACTGTAATAGTCACAGTGTTAAGTGATTCCTGTATATTCATTTCAGCAAGTTAAGCGCAATAGATGTCAAGCATGTTAGACTCTAGAGCTTAAGTGAAGTTGTTTAACACCCTTGTGAAAGTAATTGAGCTAGTATAAACAGAAAGAGAGTTGTTGGACCTTGAGAGTTGGAGAGTCCCATCGATTCTTAACATAGAATCTATCGCAGTGCAGGAAGGCGATATCGCACTGTCGGGGGAGCTGCGGTGTGGGATATCGCAGGTAAGGAGTCAAGTAAGAGAGAAGGGTTGCACATCGTTGGGGAAGCCACGATGCGATAAGAGACAGTCTCGTAGTAGATTCTGCTCGGGAGAGAGATACAGTGTTTCTAAAGAGACTCAACTAGTTAAGTAGAGCAAGGAGAAAGTAGGATGCTACAGAACTTGGTTGAGGACACATGAGTCTTCAACCGCCCCATCTAGGATCACTTCGGGTGAGACTTCAGGCTATTCTACGGTCTGTCGCCGAAAGGGCCAGTGAGCTAGGGGTTTTGTTGGTACATTACAATAAACCCGGGTCTACCCAGAGGAAAACCAACACCGTAGAGGTAGTAACATCCAGCGTATATAAATCAAGCTGGTCAATGGTGAGAGTCGTCCCTATATGCACAAATTGGACAGTTCAAAATACCATCTAAGCGACAGTAGTCATGGCGTAAAACCAATTTCTTCCTAAAAGGAGGTTGTAGTCTAATGGGGAATCTACTACTTCCACTTGAATAGAAACATATTTGCCCCCAAGCTTGACTGAAAGGTCTGGTATGAGACCATGGGGTTGGAAACCTTGTCCATAAAAGGCTTTCAGATTCGTTGGTGATGTTACAAGCTTGGGAGAGCCAATATCTTTCCAACAAGACATGGACAAAACCGAAGTTGAAGCTCCTTTGTCTAAGACAGTTCTAAACACCTTATTTTTGACTACTTTTGTTATGATTTGGAAATAGAGTTTGTGAGGTATTCTAGACTTATAGTTCAACATTGAAATGAATCAAATTATTGTTGTCTAGGTCTAAATCTCCTAACATAGTTAACAATTTTTTGCATTGTGTAGGACAACTTTGGAGTACTTCCAAGGTAGACATTGCACATGGTGCTTGAGCAAGATCTTCAACTACATTATAAAATTGGATAGCTTGGGCATTAGGATTAAAAATATCCTTCCTAAGAGTACTCTTGGGTGGACGCAAAACCATGTCGAGATTAGGTTTCTCGATGGTTAGGGGAATAGTAGACAAGGACTCAGGAGAGCCAGTAGAGGGAGATTTTCTTGAAGAATAATTGTCTTCTTTCTTGTCTATGGGTTTGTCATAAATCTAACTTCAAGTTTTCAAACTAATAGTGTCCAAGGATATCATGTAAATTTCTTATGAAGAACTAGAATTTCCCTGATTAGACATGTGGTCTATTAGCTATTATTGAGAGGGAAAAGGATCTATGAGAATTGTGGGCACGGGATTAGTTTTTAGAAATTGACTGATTTCTTCATGATGAGGACACTCCTTCATGAAGTGGTCACCTCTGCATAGCAGACATGGATATTTTTCTTTTCTTTTCCCTTTATCGTTCTCGTTGATGGTCGGTTTTGGATTCTCCTACTGGTTTCCAGGTTTTTTGTTTTTAGCTTTACCTTTCTTTTTATTGTTGTCGGGGGTTTGTGTACTCTGAATGGAATTGACCTCGGTGGAAAACTTGGGAGTTGAAGGAGTAGGGGTGGAAGTTTGGGTTTGCTTAGAAGGTTTTTCTGTCGACGGGGACTGGATTGAACCAACAATCCCATCAACAGGGGAATCTGTTGGTGGCTTTGCAGGATCGGTGCTTGGGCGAGGAGGTTGAGGGATCAAGTCATACAATGTTTTAGATTGGGAATAAACCAAGTCCAGGTATTGGGCTCAACTAATGGATTTCTCTTTGGTAACGGCACCACCCATAGCCACATCTCGGGTGATTGGAGGCAACAAATATTTAGTAAACCAATCAGCTAACAATCGATCTGGGATAGGAGCCTTAATAAGTCTTCTCCTCCTTCTCCACTCATGGATATGATATGATATGTGGGTGGAGGTGTTCTGACATAGAGAATTTAAGATATCTGTACCCATTTCATAACGAATAGGAAGCTGAAAGTGTGTAATAAAGAAAATTGCCAAAGATCCAAAATCCACAAACGAATGTTGTGGAAGTTCAATGTACCATTTCATGGTGGTATCGGTCAAAGTTTGCTGGAAGAGTCTTAAACAAACTGAATTTTCCATAAGGGAGTTCGAAGAACACCACAAATAGAATTTCATGACATGGTTTTTTTGGATCATCTCCCTACTTCCCATCTAAATTTGGGATGTCCGATGGTAACTTTACCGAAATGGGAGGCCATAGGGGGTTATGTCGAATGGGATCATTAATCAACTTGGACAAATTGGGAAAGTCCAAAGTTGCTAGGAAAGGTAACTAGTGATTAGGTTTCATGTACTGGTAGTATTGATATGGCATATAAGTACCAGTAGGACCATAATTAGACTAATAGATAGGTTGTTGTGATGAAGAACCACTGGAAGATCCACCCATAGGGGGTTGATTTCTAGGATCGGGACCATTAGGACCACCGAAGCCTCCAGTAGGAGGACCACCAAGGCCTCTGGGACCACCAAGACCATTGGGACCACCAAGACCACCTAGAACACCAGGAGGAGGACCACCTTACCCTCCAGGACCCCTAGGAGGTAAACCTCTGGAGCCTTCTGGACCAGGCCCCCTAGAACCATGAGGACCGTTAGGACCATAAGGAGGAAAGACAATAGGTGCTCCAATACCATTAGGTCCCCCAGGAGGAGGACCTCCATAAGGTGGTCCTTCGACACCCCCCGCAGTATGTATAGGTATCCCTCCCATAGTTGGCATGTAGGACAAGTTAGGTTTCCCCCATGGTGTGAAAGTATTACTAGGATATGGAATTCCAACATACAACATTCCTATAGGGGTGGGTTGGTAATGAATATTTCCTACAGGTACTTGATTTGCTGTGTAACCATACCCCCAATAGGTTTGATTGGTTACAGGTTGTGTCCCCAAGGGCTGGCCTAAACTGGATGGGGGGTTAACCACATTCGTGTGGGTAGGAGGGACATAAAATGTAGATTTCTGTATACTAGAGGTTTGTCCATGACTATTTACAACTCCGGTGATAGGTAACATAGGTCTTGCTGGTATTTTCCCCCTGGCACTAGAATGTATTGATGAAACAGAAATTGAATGTTGTTCGCTAGGTGCAGAAGACCCAAGGGGATTTGTAACAGACATAATATGGGAGGTGGTGGGGTTGGTAGTTTGACTTGGATTATGTGTAGTCACATTGCGATCTAGAATAGTTTCAATGGGTTTCATAGAATCAGCAAGTGAGCGATATCCCACAGGCCAAGGGTCTGGATTACAAGGAAAAATAGTTGAATGAGGTGGTGGTGTACCCAATATGTTATCTATTTTCTTGTCTAGTTCTCTTGCATGGAGAATAGATACATGGTATTGTCTAATTTCTTCTTCATTAGTTGAAATATCTTTATAAGAGGTTGGACGGGTGCCAAATGAACCAATGTCTTGTCCCATAGAGGTATCCCAAAACGGAGCATTGGGACCATAATCTGGACGGGTAGTATCCTCAACATGACCTTCCATGTGTGAATGGAATGAAATATTTCCCCTAGAAGTTTGTTGGACCAAGGGAATACCGTGCAAAGGATATGGATCTCCACTTTCTGCAACCACATTTTCTCCCAGTTGGGAGTTGGTAGCAGCTCCTTGGTCGATAGCTTCCATAGGATTTTCTCCTGAAAGAGGAATAAAATCAGGTGGCAATCCTCGTACTCTTTTGGACTATCTTAATTCATCTAGTTTGTACAGTTCCTATCTAACCTGGGCTCTCAAAACTAGAAAACACACCAAACATTTCCCTACTCAAGCTATAGGCCAAACAAGCAAACTTAAATGATAGGAGGAGTTCAGATAGTCATGTCTCTCACCAGGATTGTCAAGAAGGTGCCACTCATGATATACCTCAAGGGTACATGCGTAGTAATCTCCCTGAATGTTGTTTTCAGTGTATGGCTCCAAGTGAGACGGGGAAAGGGATTTTCTTTGATAGATAAGGTATCCTAGTGGGGTCTCTCGATATATGCAAGGTATGTGGGAGCTCAAATTGGTAGTAGTGTTGTCTAATGCACAACTGTTCACAAGGGGACTTCCTATATACAATCAAGTACATGAAGTACCTTTCTATATAACTCAAGGTTATGTGAAAGGCCATTCGATATACCGATGGTACGTGGAGGAACCGTGTGAGTCCCAAGATGTAGTGCAGATGAGTAATGACAGCTCCTATGCTTAATGATGCATGAACACGTCTCTAACCTATCACTCAAATTGATATGTAAATTTTAATCCTATAACTATCGTTAATTTTAAAGTGGACGTTTAGGTGAATGCATGGAATTTTGACAGAAAAGTAAAACCATGTAGATATGTAGATGAAAATATTTTACTTTATCGTTTGAGGTATGCCTAATTATGGGAGGGAGAGAGAGTATTTCCTTTTCATTTTGAAAACCAAAAATTCCCAAACAAGTACTTTTAAAAAATCAAATCCAAAGACAAGCAACACATTCCAAACTCATTTTTCTTTTTTGAAAGCAATCAAATGGGTAATAGTCTCTTTTCCTAAAAGAAAAACAACAAGCATGGTACATGCATATGCACTCTATTTTTTTCAATTTTTCTTTAAAACATAGATAGATCTAAATTAAAACTACACTATTTTTTCTTTTGATGAGATAGTACTATGAAAGAGAGACAAAAGAACAAAGAAAAACTAAAAGTTTGTGAGGCTAATCAGAGATCCAGTGCCCTATGCTCAGTAATAATAATGACCTAACCTCAATAATAATAAAATTCTTTTTAAAAGAAAAATGAAGTCCTCTATGGAAAAAAATGAAATTAAGATGACAAGCATGTGGTTTCTCTTTCAGTCTTTATAAATGAAATGAAAAGAGATCTAATCTGAAACCTGAGATTTCAAAAAATTCCTTTTAAAATCACAACCAACAAGCACGAAATCAAATGAATAATCAACAAGCCTAATCTAGCTTTGGAATTCTTCAATCAAACCAATTTTACCACAAAATTTTCAACCATGAGCATACAGATTCAAACACACAAGCCTGATAGTGTAGGGCTGAAGGCAAGCAAACTCTACTTTTTGCAAAAAATGACAAAAAACTAGTTCTTGAACAAGCCCTACCTAGCACCGCGCTGGAGGGGTATTGAGAGATAGGTTTTGGACGAGCACCACTTCTGGCTAACGAGGTTCAAGTGGTGGCATCACTTATGGCTAACAGAGTTCAGGAGGTGGCACCGCTTCTTACCAACATCACATGTGTAGATCCCTGAATGTATCCAAAACACAAGGAGAATGAGAATTCAAGTTAAAAATTGATCAAATCAAGGTAAATACTGATGAATTGATAATAAAAAAGGGCATATAAGGTCGAAATAGTTCAGATTTGAACAAATCTGAATGTTTTAAACCAAAATTCAGTAAGTTAGATAGCATATTTGATTGAAGAGAGTTATAAACTGGATCCTGGATTCGGACAAGTGTTCAAGGACTGAGGAAGATCATATCAACTGAAATTTTCTTTGCTCCCCAATGGAGTCGCCATATTTGTAACCAGGAATATTGCACCTTCTGGGTACAAAAGATGTTCCTCTGGTCTGAATGGTTCAGATCTAGAACAAATGAGTGAACGACAAAGGATGAAGACCTTCCCTGAATGGTGTAAACACCTGGAATACTGCTTTTATCATGAACCTATGTACCTACAAACATTTCAAACAAGCAAGAACATCAAAGCTACCAGAAAATCATCTACACATCCATACTAGTGACTAAGGAATCCAGTAACATATACATGCGAAATCAAAACAACATATATGTGGGACGGAAATTAGCTTTGCATCAAGAAATGAATGAAGAAGCTTACAACCATTGCCTTAGTGTTGACAAACTCCTCCATAAGACAAAAACGTCATCCCCAAATTCCCCAACTTGCTCTCTTGTGCTCTCCAATGGATTGGACTAGGTAGTCAATTCGACAACATAACAATACCATTCAGTTCTCCCCCTCAACTATAGATATGATGTTGTATTTATAGGGGTCAATGGATAGGGATAGTTGAGAGAATTGTGGGTGAGGTGGCTCTAAGATCCTACCAAGAGGGATCTTGAGCTCAAACTAACCCATATTGATAGGGACAAGGGAGGACACGAGGCTCAAGTTCTATAAGCCTCGAGAAACTTCTCTTTTTCCCATTTTACCAAGGGTATCGCTTTTGTTCCCTTATGATAGAGTAGTTTAGGTGAGAACCACTTCAAAGACAAAGCACTTCCATGGTGGTACCGCTTCTCTATAACATGACACATGTGGTGTTGAATAAGGTACCACTCATCATCCAAAGGGAAAGTGTGGTGCTAGGTTTTTTCAAGTAGAATTGATATCTAGAGCAAGTTTCCACTCCAAGTTTTGGGACTAAGGGCAAACATATGGGTTAAGGATCTCATCACATGTTGGTGACAGGATTTGGGTATAACAGGGATACAAATTTGGCCATTGATCCCAAATATGACTGTGCTAGCCCAGTTGGTGTATGGGCATCCTAGTGTGGCATGGACTATGCATAGGAGGTTTTGGCTCCGAATTGAGCCATCATCCTTGAGTAATCATGAAATTAGTTTTGTTGTGCAACACTAGGGATGTTTCTTGGGAGCAGTGGCATCATAGGGGGCACCATATAGTACTATGGGTGTAGGGAGTTAGAACCAATGACACCATCTGCACGTGTGAGGTGCGGATGGTGTGAGGTGCCGCCACGAAGATGTTGAAATATTTTAACTTCGAAGAATATTCTATATGTATCTTTTTGTGGTCCCCAATGGTCCTACCGGGAGAAGTACTTGTATTACTTTGTGCCCCGATGCTTCTAATCGAAAGAACTAATGAGAGTCATGAGGTAGTCCCCTCTAATTGTAAAGGTGGGCCATTAGCACCCTATTGTGGTTACCTGAGCCTACATGTGTAACTCAATCCTACATAATTAACTCGAGCCTACATGTCGGATTTAATTATTAAAGTGAATGGATGAATATAAATAGAGGTGTGGTGCTCCTCATTTGGAACACATACTCTCACTTGTGTAGCACATTAGTGGAGAATAGAGAATTAGCTGGA
Organism: Pseudotsuga menziesii; assembly: GCA_001517045.1. NCBI lineage: Eukaryota > Viridiplantae > Streptophyta > Pinopsida > Pinales > Pinaceae > Pseudotsuga > Pseudotsuga menziesii. The sequence continues at coordinate 64,277 of LPNX010418942.1, forward strand.
GAAGGAGGAGGACCAGGCTTTGATCTCCTTGTTGGTTTTATCTTTTATCTTTTGGGGCATCTATATTGAGGAAGCTTTTGATGGGTTTTTCCCTTTAGGGTTTTCCCAGGATAAATCTATGTTGTTCTTATGATATTGTTTCTTTCAGTGATCCTGTTTATATGCTTTTGTTATGAAAATGAAATGAAATGCTGATGTTTTAGCTAAGAATATAAAAAATTAACATGGTATCAGAGCTATCCTGACTAGGATAGCTTTCACAAGGTGAAATAGCCCTCTCTCTCTCCTCAGAAGAAATTAGGGTTTTGGGAAAAAAATTTGAGTTTTGGAAAACTTCTTGCATGGAAAGTTGCACCCTCCCAGAGCACATATTTTGAGCCTGGAATCAAGGTATTTGGGTGTGTGAGTCTCTGGGAAAGTCAAACCCTATTTTGACAGCTGCACCAGAAAACTGTTGAACCAGAAAGCTGCAGAAGCTGAATCTTGCAAGTCTGATTTGAAAGGTGAAGAATTGAAATCTCCAGAATCCAAGCACACCAATCAACTCACGTCATTCAAGCACATCTCCTGGTAAGGTCAGTTTATCATTCCACAAAATTTCAATTTTTGTGATTTTCTGACAAGATGGCCCCAAGCACTAATCTTGAGGACAAGCTAGAATGCATAGAGAATTTTCGAGCATGGAAATATAGGATTGGTATCATTCTCCAAGAGAATGATCTTGATAAGTATGTCAAAGAAGAAGTTTCAGAACCTGAATAAGTTGAAGCCAAGGAGAAGCACATAAAGTATATGATTAGGTCACAAAGGATTATTGCTGATTCCATCAAGGATCACTTGATCCCTCAAGTGTCTTCCAAGAAGACTCCAAAATAAATGTATGATGCTCTTTCTAGAATGTATCAAGGAAGAAACATTAACAGAAAGATGAATCTAAGAGCTCAACTGAAGAGCACCAAGATGAGTCATGGAGAACCCATCCAAGACTACTTCATAAGGGTATCTCAAATCAAAGAGCAACTAGAAGCTATCGGAGATAAGCTTAATGAAGATGAACTAGTTATGACTTCTCTCAATGGTCTCACTAGACCCTGGGAGTCCTTCATCCAGATGATGTGTGCCAGAAAATAAAGCATGAAGTTTGATGTGATATGGGAAGACTGCATTCAAGAAGAGACTAGAGTGGCAAATAGAGAAGCCTTACTAAAGGAAGATGATCAAGCCCTAGACACTCACACTAAGAGAAGAATAGGTCAATCAAATTTCAAGAGAATAAATTTCAAGGAGTCTCAACCTCCCAGAAGAATCCAAAGCATAAGAGAAACTCCTCTAAGTAGAGACTACTATGATTTTCAATGTTTTCATTGTGACAAGAGAGGAAACATTACCCAAAATTGTCCCATAAAGAAGCAATAATATAGGAAGAGAATCAACAACAAAAAAATATATCATGCTCATCTAGCAGAATATGAAGATGAAGAAGAAGAAGAAGAAGAAGGACCTCCAAGAAAGCAAGCAAGAGAAGAAGATGCAGAAGAGTATGTACTATTCTCTACACTCCATGGGTCTGTAACACCTGGAGAAGACACTTGGATTATTGATAGTGGTGCTTCAAAGCACATGATGGGACAAAATAAAACTCTGTCCAAACTTGAAGAAAGGATCTCTCCTCAGAAAGGTTCCCTAGGAGATGACTATCAATATCCGATCACAGGAGTTTGTGAAGCAAGTTACAAACTTGATTTAGGTAATCCCATAAAGATGAAAGATGTATTATATGTACCTAGTCTAAAGAAGAATTTACTTTCTATATCAGCTTTAGATAAGAAAGGTTTTAGAGTTGCTTTCATAGATGGTCAAGTAATCATGTGGCCCAAAGGAAAGAATATTGAAGATGCAATCATCATTGGTGAAGAAGAAGGAGGCTTGTATAAACTCAAGGGGCATTAAGAAACAACCTTTGTGCATGAGTCCACTGACCCTAGTGAACTATGGCATAGAAGGCTTGCCCACATTAATTACAAGGCTCTACCTCATTTGAACAAAGTAGTGACAGGATTACCAGACATGAAGATCAAGCATGAAGGCATTTGCAAAGGATGTGCAAAGGGAAAGAACATTAAGAATCCATTTTCGAAGAGTGAAACAAAGACAAAAGGTACGTTGGAATTGATTCATTCAGATGTATGTGGTCCAATGGCTTCTACATCCTTAAGTGGCTTTGAATATTATATCACATTTATTGATGACTTCTCAAGAAAGACTTGGATATACTTCTTGAAAGAAAAAAGTGAAGTATTTGAAAAATTCAAGGAGTTTAAAGCCTTGATAGAGAATCTTTCAGATAAAAAAATAAAGACACTCCGGTTAGACAATGGCAGAGAGTATACCTAAAAATAATTTGAAGCTTTTTGCAAAGATGTTAGAATCAAGAGGGAATTAACTACTCCCTACAATCCTCAACATAATGGGGTTGTGGAAAGAAAGAACAGAACCATCATGGAAGCAGTGAAGATAATGATATATGATCAAGATCTTCCAATGCATCTATGCGCAGAAGCAGCAAGAACTGTTGTGTATGTATATAATAGAATATCTCATAGTGCTCTTGGGTTCAAGACTCCAGAAGAGATGTTCACAGGAAAGAAGCCTGAGGTAAGTCACCTCAAGATATTTGGTTGTCCAGTATATATTCATATACCAAAAGAGAATAGAAAAAAGTTAGAACCTTTCAGAAAGAAGGGGATATTTGTTGGATATTGTGAAGTATCCAAAGCATTCAGAATCTACATTCCTAGATTCAATCACATGGAAATCAGTCGAGATATCCAAGAAGTGCCAACATGAAGAAGTGTATGAATAAGAGACACCTCCTAGAAATGAAGAAACTGCATGTCTCCCTAAAGATGAAGCTCTTAAAGAACATGATATGGCAGAACCTCAAGAACCTCTTGTGATGGAGATATCAAGAAAGAGAAATCCTGCTTGGACAAGAGAAATTATACAAGAGGAAGAAAGGATATGGAGCTCTTGAAGGCTCCACAAGGGAAATAAAGAAACCTAAGAATTTTTCCAACTACGTAGCCTTGATGTGTGATCTTGTAGATCAAGAACCTACAAATTACGAAGAAGTGGTACAAGAGAAGGAATGGGTAGAAGGAATGACTGAAGAATACTTGTCAATAATGAAGAATGATGTATGGGATATAGTTCCCAAACCAGAAGGAAAGAGTATAGTATCCTCCAAATGGATATACAAAATAAAGCATGCAGCTAATGGAAGCATCGAGAAGTATAAAGCAAGATTTGTGGCTAGAGGTTTCTCTCAGAAAGAGGGAATTGATTGTGAAGAGACATTTGCTCCAGTAGCATGGTATACTTCGATTAGAGCTATCATGGCACTTGCATCCATGATGAAGTGGGACTTACACCAGATGGATGTTAAAATAGACTTCCTGAATGGTGTGATTGAAGAATAAATATAGATAGAACAACCACAATGATTTTAAGTTGAATATAGACATACTCACGTATACAAGTTGAAGAAGGCCATGTATGGCCAAGAACAATCTCCTCTAGCTTGGTATGGAAGGATAAATAGTTTCTTGATGAGCATGGGCTTTACCAAGAGTAAATCTGATCCTAACCTTTACCTCAAGGTTGTTGAAGATGAAATTGTCATCCTACTACTATATGTGATGACCTATTCTTAACTGGGAATGAGAAACAGATCATGGACAGCAAGAAGAAACTCGCAGAAGAATTTGAGATGAAAGACCTTGGGTTAATGCATTATTTCCTAGGTCTGAAAGTATGGAAAAATTCAAAAAGAATCTTTCTCAACCAGGGAAAGTATGCGGTATAAATATTGAAAAGATTCAATATGTTGGAATGCAAAGCCATGGCTACTCCCATGGATTCTAACCTGAAGCTATTACCTAATGACTCATCAAAGTTAGTGGATGTGACTCAATACAGACAAATCATTGGGCCATTGTTATACTTAACAAATACCAGACCAGACATTTGTTTTGCTGTGAACACCTTGAGTCAATATCTTGTTCAACCAAGATGGGTTCACCTTGTAGTAGTAAAACATGTGATGATATATCTGAAAGCGACTATAGACTTTGGTCTATACTATGATGGTAGCCATGAGTATAGATTATATGGCTATACAGATGCAGATTGGGCTGGAAGTATCTCAAATAGAAAAAGCACATCAGGTGGATGTTATAGTCTGGGATCTGCTATGATTTCATGGTTTAGCATAAAATAGTCCAGTGTTTCTCTAAGCATAGCCGAAGCAGAATAGATAGTAGCTTGCTCTACTAGTTGTGAATCCATATGGCTTCAAAAGCTGATGTCAGGATTATTCAACCTATAGTTGGATACTACCGTGATTCTATGTGACAATCAAAGTTGTATAAAGATGACAGAGAACCCAGTATTCCATGACTGATAGAAGCACATAGAAATTAGGTATTTCTACATTTGAGATATGATGCAGAAGGGAGCCATAAAGCTCCAGTATGTGAGTACTCATGAACAAGTTACTAATGTGCTGACAAAGCCTCTGTCTCGAATAAAATTCAAACACTTTCAAGACAAGCTTGGTGTTGTTCAGAAAGATATTCCTTGAAAGGGGGAGTAGTGATGTTACAATGGGATTGTATCATCCCTAGGATCTTACCCTAAAGTGATCTGGTGACCTTGGTCCTCAAGAATGAAGAGGGATTGTATCATCCCAAGACATATGTCCATAATAGATCTGGTGACCTTGGTCCTTGAGAATGTGGTGGGATTGTATCATCCTTGAACCTCGGTTCAGAATGGATCTGGTAAATTTGGTCATCGAGAATGTGGTAGGAATATATCATTCGTGAACCTCGATTTAGAATGGATCCAGTGACTTCGATCATCAAGAAGGTGGTAGGATCATATCATCTGTGAACCTTGGTTCAAAATGGATCCAGTGACTTTGGTCATCGAGAATGTGGTAGGATTGTATCATCCATGAATGTTGGTTTAGAATGGATCCGGGGACTTCGGTCATCGAGAAGGTGGTAGGGTTGTATCATCTGTGAACCTCGGTTCAGAATGGATCTGGCGATTTTGGTACTCGAGAACGTGGTAGGATTGTATCATCAGTGAACCTCGGTTCAGAATGGATCCAGTGACTTCGGTCATCGAGAAGGTGGTAGGATTGTATCATTCGTGAACCTCGGTTGAGAATGGATCCGGTGACTTCGGTCATCGAGAAGGTGGTAGGATTGTATCATCCGTGAACCTCGGTTCAGAATGGATCCGGTGACTTCGATACTCGAGAACGTGGTAGGATTGCATCATCCTTAGACTTAGTCCTAAAGTGATAGGGACTAATTATCCTGTAATCAATCCGGTGACTTTGGTTGTCGAGAATGTGGTGGGATTGTATCATCCCTGAACTTTAAGTCCAAAAGTGATCCAAAGACTTCTTTGTCTTTGTACTGTGGATTGCGGGTTGTTGCTAATGATGATGATGTTCCTAATTGAAAGATCAGAGTTTATGATGATGATATTTCTGATCGAAAGATCAAAGTGTGATGATGATGATGTTTCTAATCGAAAGATCAAAATGTGATGATGATGATATTTTTGATCGAAAGATTAGAATCTGATGATGATGATGTTCCTGATTGAAAGATCGGAGTGTGATGATAATGATGTTCCTGATCGAAAGATCGGAGTTTGATGATGATGATATTTTGATGACAATGTTTTTGATCAAAAGATCAGAGTATGATGATGATGATCGAAAGGTCAAAGTGGTGAAGATGTTGTTGCTGATTGAAAGGTCAAAGTGCTAAAGATGTTGCTTATCGAAAGGCCAAAGTGATGATGATGGTGTTTTTAATCGAAAGGTCAAAGTGATGATGTTGATATTACTGATTGAAAGGTCAAAGTGCTGATGATGATGTTGCTGATCGAAATATCAAAGTACTGATGATGATGTTATCAATCGAGCATATAAAGTGTTGTTGCTGTCGAATATTGAAGATGAAGATTAAAGATGATGTTGTCGGTCAAAGTGTTGCTGTTGTTAAATATGAAGATGAAGACTATATGATGTTGAAAAGCTTCCAATGATTTATAGATGTGTTACCTTGATGATGTTAATGGTGTCCTCTATTTCTCTCCTATTATTGTTTTTGTTGATGTTGTTGTAGAATACCCTTCTCGTTAAGGGGGAGTGTTGAAATATTGTAACTTCGAAGAATATTCTATATGTATCTTTTTGTGGTCCCTGATGGTCATACTGGGAGAACCACTTGTATTAATTTGTACCTTGATGCTTCTAATCGGAAGAACTAATGAGAGTCATGAGGTAGTCCCCTCTAATTGTAAAGGTTAGTCATTAGCACCCCATTGTTGTTACCTGAGCCTACATGTCGGATTTAATTATTAAAGTGAATGGATGAATATAAATAGAGGTGCGGCGCTCCTCATTTGGAACACACACTCTCACTTGTGTAGTGCATTAGTGGAGAAGAGAGAAGTATTTGGAAAAAGAGGAGGATTAGGCTTTGATCTCCTTGTTGGTTTTACCTTTTATCTTTTGGGGGATCTATATTGAGGAAGCTTTTGCTGGGTTTTTCCCTTTAGTGTTTTCCTAGGATAAATCTGTGTTGTTCTTGTGATATTGTTTCTTTCAGTGATCCTGTTTATATGCTTTTGTTATGAAAATGAAATGAAATGCTAATGTTTTAGCTAAGAATATGAAAAATTAACAGAAGAGCATCCGGTATAATGGTGTATACGTATCCAGATTGAGCGTATATTAAAATTAAACCATTGGGCCTTTAAGATGGCCTTTTCCTTGGACTAGGGACATTCATAGGTGACATCCTTGGCTATGGGCTTTAGAAAGGTCTTCAAGAACCATTCGAGGAAGAATCTTTCATCAAGATGGATCTTGCATAGGCTACATCACCACCGCCACTCATGGATGTGGTTAGTGATGTGCATAGCGGTATTCTAATGGCAATATAATAATATCTCTACTCCTTCATCATAGTTGAAGAGAATTTGGAAGTATTAAAGGAACATGAATTCTAGTGAATTGAAATCAGGGTAAGAGGCTTGAGGCAACTCTATATACCACTTTTATGCAACACCTATGAGTGTGCATTGGAACAATCTCAATCTGATTGACTAGTTTACAATTATGTTTGACAAGCACCATAGTGTGGTTTTGGTGGCACTCACCTACCTTCCATTCAAACTTTGGAATGTATGAAGGGAGTTTGAATGGCATGGGAGGCCAATGGGGTTGATGACTAATTCGGTCATTTGTTAACTTGTCCAAATCTGGCAAGTTGAGGTGAGCCATGAATGGAAGGTTAGACCTATTGCTGCCTTTCACACACCTGGGTCACGTGGCAGAAATATTCAAGCCACTCGGTGTGTCCTTGGGGGCAAGTCTCGAGTCAAGGCTGTCACCTTATTCTTCACTCCTCTGTTTAGGCTCAACTCCTAATGAAGCCAAGGGGGGTGGACCCTATTAAGTTACCAAGGCAAAATTATTTAGTATGGTGATGTTAAATTGAATGATTTACTTAGGAGTTTGAAATTTAACCATAAAGAACCATAGATGACACGATACAAAAAGAGAGCACAAAAGCACAATGCTGAGATACAATATATATATATAGCAAGAAAATAACAAGTGCCTTAAAATGGAGTCAAAAAATAATCAATGTACTTGCATGTGCTTGGAGTGAATGTTTTGAGATTGCCTCTTGATACATTTTAAGTTAATGTGAAATATGAGTTGATTAAAATTAGGCGAAACGGGGGGCAGACTCCAGATATGCCCGAGAGTACTTGGAGTATGTCCAAAACTAAACCATCATGGCTACCCACAAGGAATATGTGGGATGAATGGAGTCTTTGAGGCTATTTTTCATAATGCACCCCCAGGTGTAACAAAGATCGGCAACTCGAGGTCACTTTTCAGGAGTTCCTGCTTCCTTTGGGTATTTTGCCTCCGTAATGGTTTGATCTAGGAGTTGGATTTTCACCTCATGATTTGTTAATTTGGGAGAGTGAATCCTAATTATTCTAGTCAATCAGGTGCTTTTGATACAACTTGACTAATTGAATGAACCACAGCAAAGTGAAGAGCATACACACCGGAGTCTTGTCAATTTTAGTAAATTTTGAGATGGGTGTTCTTGTTAAAAAGAAAACCTTCCAAGAACCTCTTTCGATCCAAGTGGATATCAATCAGGGAATCAAGGAGGGGTTAATTTTATTGAAAATAAATAAATAGTTGATGAAAAAGAAAACCAATTTACACAATGTCGGTTCTCTAATTAGTTCTACCACTCATCTATTTCCCCTTTCGGGTCAATCGAGAAGTCATGGGGTAAGTATTAAATTACTTTGAAACATTAGATATGGAATATGGAATTGATAATAAATCAAAGTATAATACCCTGCATATTATAACTACACTAGATTGAAAAAAAATAAAAATGGAACGAAAAGCAAAAAAAGACACGGACGCAACTCCCCCCCAAGGGGGATGGTGAATAGGCTCGAAAGAGCCTATTTGAAAGGACCTTTTTCTTTTTATTAGCAGCGATTTACAATATCAGAAAATTTAAATTGATGCACTTTGGTCCTTGTTATCTGGGATCCAAAGGCTTACAACAAGCTTGTAACAAGCTAGAATTAAAACACAACGATGGGGGAAGCTTCCAGGAAGCTCTAGTTCGTCCAAGAGTCGGAAATTGGGCAGAGTCTCCTTCTCTTTTTTGTTAGACCTGATAAAAAAAATCAAGCAATTAAAATCAAATGTTCCCAAACACACTTTAAAAGTGTTTTGGGTCACCACACTAGTTACTGAAAAAAAACTAAGTAAAAATTTGTTAAGTTGGGGTAATCTAGTTTTCCAAAAAAAGGAACCAAGGAAAGCAAGCTTTCCTTGGGATCTTGGCTTGCTATTTGGGCAGCCAATTAGATGTGCAATTTTATTGCAGAGTATGAAACTTTAAAGTACAGCAAAGGAAACTACCTTAAAATAAAGCAACAAATTTTCTTTAAAATGCTTGCAAAAAAAAGGATAATTTCAGCTAGATCTCTTAAAATATGACTTTATATGCAAAAAAAAACTGAGATCTAAACTTAAGAAAGGATCTTACTAACTAGATCTATATGTAATTTTCTTTGTGAGATAGATCTAAGCAATAAGATTCTTTAAAAGTAACCAATTTGAAGAGAAATTAAGATTTTGAAGGAGGAAGAGAGAGAAAGAGTGTTAGAAGCTTGGGAATGTTGGGCTTTGGAGTCTGCTTTTGTGGAACTCCGAGGGACTATGTCATTCAGAAGATCTTGAAGATGAGGAAGATGAAAACCACCTCAACCTCTTCTAGAAGCGATATCGCTTGCAACTTAGAAATCCTTGCACAAACATATGGTTAAAACATAGGTGCTGCTAGAAGAGATAATTGGAAAGCATGCAATTAAACTTAAAATACATACAACTCCAATAGATATGAAACAAGCAGTAGTAAGAGCATAAATCAAACTAGAATAAACTCTTACCCTAATAGGAGGGATCTCTCTCCTTCAAGGCTAACAATTAACCAGCAAAAGAAGTGATAAATAACACAGATTATACCTCATAAGCATTTGACAATCACCATCCACACATGAAGAGCATTACACCATAGATCTTGCCTCCAAAGCTTATTTATTCCAGAATAATAAACAATACAATACAAGAGAAACATCACCTCAATCACAGTTCTAACTAGCCTGGAAGAGGCTGCTTGTGCTTTGATTTATACAAAAACCAGGAGATCCATCCCAGGGGGCCGCAAATCCCAAGGAGACAGATCAAATCAGCTGATGGAGAGTCAATCAATGCAGATATGAAGCTAAACTGAGCCTACTTGTCAATAAAGGGCTTGATTAAGCTGACACATCAGTCCACAGAGCTCCCAAGAGAGCCCACACATGTAGAGGAGAGAGAGAGGGTGCAATTCCCCCTAAATGCTGCTGAAGATCAACTCTGGATCTGATTTGATCACCTCCTTAAGTCAATGATTTATCAGATCCAGTCAATTTGGTTCAGATCTGATTGATTTCAATCAAATTGGCTGAGAATCCACTGATCTATGATTTTGGATTTGCTCCATTATTTACCAATTTATTAATTAAAATAATCAATAAATGATTTTTTTGGGCTTTCTGACTTGAGTGATGAAAAATCACTCCAAACTAGGAAATAGTGCGTCCATGGGTTTACATGATGTTGTTAGCTTGAAAATGAGCACCTACATGACTGAAACTGATTATTTGGCCCACTTTTATTACAAAATCAATTTTTCCAATTAAAATATTAAAAAATAGCCTAAGTTTTGGAAAAATTAAATTTTAATAAAAAACACTGAAAAATTTTAAAAATTTAAAAAAATGAAAAAACCTAGGGGGACTTAGACATGTTCATATGACTCAACCATGATGTATAGCATGTTTATACATTGACACATAGACTCTAATAACCTCAATAGGCCTAAATGCCAAGCTAACCACCCCAACTTTGGAGGTATGGAGTGAAAAACTTAGAAATTATCAGTTGTTTATTCAATAACCAATAATAACCAAGGGAAAAAACACCCTGGGCTGATCGGATTGACAAATAAATTCTAGCAGACCGAGTCTTTTATAGACACTATCATGCTAGAACATTTATTACAACTCCCCCATGGGGTATGAACATGTGATATAGTACAACAAACACTTTGCAAAAGTACTCCTGAAAGGTCTTCTAAAGTCCGAACAAGTTATCCTTTTCCGGTTCACCAGGATCACTTGATAAAAAACCACTAAGTACAACTTAGGTGGTAACATTCTGGCTCCATATAGGGACACATTATCTAACTGATATTCTGTTGAAAGGAGAGGATGTGAGAACTTCAGAATCTCTGGGTCCTGCATAGCAATTAGAGTTTTGTCAGTAACATGTATATAAAAAATTAACTATAAAAGGAAAATAATGTACATAATTAGTCTATGATGTGCAAAAGAAAATATTTTACAAACATGGTACAAAATAATGATAATACAACAATATCTATGATACAACAACATGATATATAAAATTTAGAAATACATGCAGGGCAAGGTTTAGAAATTAGCCCTGAAACGACCGATGCCAATAAGGGCATCAAACTGTCTCGGTGAAAAACAACTTGACGAGGAAACTGTTCACTAGAAAGCTCAACCTTTCTCCTTCTAGGTCATTTATATAGAAGGAATTCATTCCTACTATTTCATCGATGATGTACAGTCCCAACCATAAGTTTTCGAGCTTTCCATGTTTCCGAGGTTTCTCCCATCGTTTGTCCCAACGCAACACTATGTCACCTACTTGGAAGGATCCTAGCTGGGTAGACTTGTCAAAGGTTCTCTTGACCTTGTTTGAGTTTTTGATACTTTGGTCAAGGGAATTTCTTCGATTTTCATCTAACTCAATCAACTGGTTTATTCTATTCTAAATGGCCTCCTAATCTGAGCTGAAGGTCTGGAGAAGGTGATAAAATGGAAGCTTTAAATGGACTAGTAAGGTGACATCTAAGCCATAGACCAGTTTGAAAGGGCTCCCCTAAAAATAGGTTCGGCCAATAGTAACCTGCTCTAAGGATTTTATGGGCGGTTGTTCTTGCTGCAAAATGTCCACCACAAAATCCTGAATGGAACTCAACCATGAGTTTTTTGGACTCAGGTTCATTGACACATCTAAGTATCAAACCATCGAGGTTTCTCCAACCCAAACCATCTTTTGTCAAACAATACTTAGTTTCTTTTAACCTTAGTTCCCTTCTTTTATGGCCAATTAAGTGATTGGGGCAAGTAAGGTTGCGGAGGAAGAGTATGATGTCGGTGTACCAAGGGTGCTACTCTAATATTTGAAGCTTGTTTGATACACTTTGCTCTGAATCATTGTTCTGGCAGATTATTCCTAAGGCCTTTTCATTTCCTTGGGCCAACATCTTTGCAAGACCTTATCCTTTAATTAACTTAGTAGGTTTTATCTCCAAATCATATTCTTGAATCTTTGAAACCCACTTACACCTGATTCCTAGACAGTCCTGTTGAGACATGATATCCTTGATAGCTGCATGGGGTACATACCCAATGATTTTGGAGTAAAATGTTTATGGGACTTGACAAGAGTATAGGTCTATTTCTCCATGGTGGTATACTTCAACTCTAAATTTTGCAAGGCTCTTCCCATAAAGGCTATAGGTTTCTCTTGTCCCTCCTTATTCTTTTGAAGCAAAACATCGGCAATGGTGTCTTCTGAGGCAAAGGAAAATATCTGGAATTCCTTGGAATAATTTGGACTGATCAAGACCGGGGACATGGATATGGCATCCTTGATAGACTTGAATGCAACTTTCCCTTCATCCATCCACTCAAACTTAGCATCTTTCTTTAATAAATTTTGTAGAGGTTTCATTAATTCTACTAAATTTGGGATGAAACTTATTATGAAATTGATCTGACCATTAAAAGACTAGAGAGATTTTAGATTTTGAGGGAAGGGGAATTTCTTAATGGTTTCAACTCTCTCAAGATCAACCTTGACACCATTCTTATAAATGATGTGCCCCAACAAATTTCCTTCATCAACTCCAAAGATTAACTTGGCGAGGTTCAAGGAAATACCATATTTCCGACATCTTTTAAAAACCTGCCTAAGATGACTTATATGGTGAGATCTTTCCTTTGAAAAAATAGTCAAGTCATATTGATATATTTCAATTATTTTTCCTATAAGTTCTTTGAAGGCAAAATCCATGGCTCTTTGGAAGGTGGCACCTGCATTCAGTAAGCCAAAAGGTATTCTTAAAAAATTATAGGTACCCCAAGGTGTGGTGAATGTAGTCTTGTGTTGATCCTCCTTATTTACCAACACCTGGTTGTAACCGGAAAATCCATCCAACATGGACATCATTCCTGATCATGTTACTCTTTGAAGCAATGTTTCCATGTCGGGTAATGGGTAATTATATTTGAGGCATGATGTATTCATATTTCTAAAATCTATACATATTCTAATTGACCCATTATTCTTTCTGACCACAACTAAGTTGGAGCACCAAGATGAATGTCTTGTAGGTGCTATGATCCCTGCTACTAACATCTTCTGAAGTTCCTTCTGCACAATGGGGGCCAACTTAGGATTTATTCGCCTAAGTTTTTGTCAGAAAGGTTTGACCTCCTTAGCTTCTTCTATGAGGGGAATAGTGTGTTGAAACACATCCTTCTGATAGGATTTAATCTCATCATAACTAAAGGCCAACACATCTCTATAATATTTGATTAATTTGATCAAATTGTTCCTTTCATTTTCTGAAGTACATTTTCCAATTTTTATTAACTTGGGGTCTTTGTCAATTCCTATGTTTATTTCCATATAATTCCCAATTTTTATTTCTTCTTTTTGTTTTGTATGATGATCTTGTCGATCAAAGAGATTCTTGAAAACTATAAGGTTACTTGGGATGTGATTCCCTACATTATCCTCGCACTCCTGATACTCTTTACCCTCTTGTTGATAACTGATCTTGCAACCTTCAAACTCTTGTAGATTGTGGATGAATCTCAAAAGTTTCTCATCATCCTTCAACACCTGCCAGTGATCTATATTATCTGGAATTGAAGGTCTGAAATTAATTTCCATCTTTTCATTCCCACTAATCATTTCATCTGATGGATGGAGGGTGTATGTTGCTACTACCAATTTATATGCTAACCCATTCATTTCCCTGTGGGTACTTTGAATGTTGAGTGCATCAAACCACTCCATAGTGTCCCATGTGGCATTTTTATACTTTCTTAGTCTGTCATTTTTGCATTGATACTGATTTTCAATCTGGAGGACAACTAAATATGAATCACCCTTTATGTTCAACATATTTATCCCCATATATTTGGCGGTTTCTAACCCTAGGAGCAATGCCTCATACTCAGCTGCATTGTTTGATGCTTCAAACTCTAACTTGAAAGAAAAGTTGTAGACTTTATCTGAAGGAGAGATGATCACGATTCCCACACCTTTTCTGGCTTTGGAATAAGCCCCGTTGAAGTACATTTGCCAAACTTCATCTATCTTTTCATTTTTAATGTTTTCCTTAATAGGGGCCATGAAATTCGACAAAATGGCATAGTTTCCAAAGTTATCAGTGAAATGAACAAATTCATTTTTGGGCTTCTTAGGGTTTTCTACATGTCGTTTCCTAAGCTTCTCTCTGTGGAGAATCACCCTATTGTTTTCTGATGCAGGTATAGTAGCATATGTCCAATCCATTTGAATGTACCCACCAAGAGTTGTGGCCTATTTTCTGGATAGCAACATACCCCAATTATCTGGAACATCTATCACTACCACATCCATCGACATGTCGATATCAGGATACTTGGCCAACTTAACTTGTAAATTTAATATTATCCCTACCACTTCAACTTCTCTTGCATCCATAGCACAAACATTGTGGTAGGGTCGGGCGACCCTTAGATTTAGCTGTTCCATTACTTTTCTTGTCATGACATTTGATGAAGCACTTGAATCTAACATGCAGTTATGAAGGAGGATGTTGTCAACTAAGAGGGAGACATAAAAAGGTAGGTGGTCTTCTCTTCTTGGATCAACACTGTTGAGGACTATAGGCATATCTATAGGTTCAATATGTTCAGCTTCAAATATAGCATTATTATTAGGAAGAGGATCCTCTTTGACAATATTATGAGCTTTACTTTGACTATCCTCTAAGGCTTTCAACAACTTTTCCTTTTGACTAGGAATTTTAAGGACATCAGTTGCATAAACATGAATCTTAGCACTACTTATCCATTCTCCCATATCAACATTTGATTCAGGGATAACAAGAGGATCTGGGAGGGGAGGAGTGGTTACCTTTGGATTGTACTATTTAGATGGTGATGGCTTCTCCTTTCTTTGATACATTGCACCCTTGAATCTAACATCCTTCATTTCCTTGATTGTTTCCAGAGAAGGCATTACACCATAAAAGTTGGAAAGGAGATCCTTCTTGTAACTATAATCTATGGCCTATTGCCAATGCTGGTTTGATAAAGGGTAGGTTCAGCCTACCATGTACACACGATCAGACTCACCTAATGTTGTTTCCTGATTACTGACCTCATCCATTCCATGTTATATAACATGGTTTTGTATATAGCAAGTGCTTTCTTGGTGGAATTGATCACAAGGTCTACACCATGGAATGACTTCTTCTACCAGGTTAGTTGAGTCTAACTGGTTTGGAATCCTAGGTTCTTACTAAGGAGCTTTCTTCTGATACACCTGATTCTATTTAGGATGAAAATTCCTAGGTCCATTATTTCTTTCCATGGTGATTATTCTGTTCTGAATATGATTCAGTTGTGCAGACTGATTTGCCATGATTTGGTTTTGACTAGTAACCAATTATTTTATCATGTTAGTTACCTTTTCCATGGGGTCTTTGGAGGTTTCCTTTTCCTCTAATTCAATGGATTTTCCCTTCTCTTTGTTGTATGAAGTGTTTCCCCTAGTGTAACCTGGAACGTTGGATTTTCCTGAAGACTGTATATTCTTTTCTATTTTCTCAGCCAATTCCTGAGTAGTTTTTAGATTGGCCAGCGCTTTGTCCCTTAACTGGTACCTCAAATCACCAGTGAAAGCTTCGATGTAAGATATGAGGATGGAGGCATCCCTTGTCTTGATTTGTCTAGGGAGGTTCGCAACCACATGCCTGAACTTAGTATTAAATTCATCAACGGTTTCATTCTCCATATTCTTTATGTTATGAAGGGCAGCAAGCAGATGTCTTGGCTCTTTCTTTTCCCCCCATTTCTTCTTAAAACCCTCTAGGAATTCATTAAGAGTTTTATATGAATCATCACCAAGGTCGAAGTACCATTCTGCAACATCATCATCTAAGGATAAAGCAAAGAGCTTCATTTTGACATATTCATGATTATGGGCATCATCATTGCAATAACTGACCAGGTGCTTTTCAAACTTTCAGATGTGAGACTTGGTAGTAATGGCATTATTTCCTTGGAATATGGGGAGCTTCTTGATAGCATCATTCAGAATGTCATGAGGATTACCTACTATCTGAGAAAAGTCAAAGGGTTTGTAAAATTCCGTCATTTCTTGAGATTGGAAGGTATGACTCTCTACAAATATGTGATGGATATCTGAGAGGGATTGGTCTCCTAAATTTTCAAGGTTTCTACAAGAAGTATACCTATTCAATCTTTCTCTAATAAGATTTTCTGGATCAGGGAGAGGATTAAATAATTGTCGACGGTTTCTATGGGTAGAAATTCTTGAAGGGATGTTAGATAGTGGAGTCGCTAGATGGATCAATTTTTAATTTTTATGTTTTTTAAAGAGTAGATCAATCAAAAGTTTTTATCTTTTTAGTTTTTTAGAAAAAAGTTAAGTTAATTCATACTTAAAAATAAAAATATTTATCCCCGGCAAAACCGCCAAAAAGTGTTGCTTCCTTTCACACACCTGGGTCATGTGGTATAAGTCTTCAAGCCACTTGGTGTGTCCTTGGGGGCAAGAGTCAAGGCTATCACCTTGTTCCTGACTCCCTCGTTTAGGCTCAACTCCTAATGAAGCCAAGAGGGGTGGACCCTATTAAGTTACTGAGGCAAAATTATTTAGTATGGTGATGTTAAACTAAATGAGTTACTTAGGAGTTTGAAATTTAACCATAAACAACCATAGATGACAAGATACAAAAAGAGCGCACGAAAGCACAATGCTGAGATACAATATATATATATATAGCAAGAAAATAACCAATGCCTTATAAATGGAGTCAAAAGATAATCAATGTACTTGCATGTGCTTGGAGTGAATGTTTTACGATTGCCTCTTGGTACATTTTAAGTTAATGTGAAATATGAGTTGATTAAAATTAGGCAAAAAGGGGGGGGACTCCAAGGAATATGTGGTCTGAATGGAGTCTCTAAGGCTATTGTTCATAATGCACCTGTAGGTGTAACAGAGATCGGCACCCTGAGGTCACTTTTCAGGAGTTCCTGCTTCCTTTGGGTATTTTGCCACCATAATGGTTTGATCTAGGTGTTGGATTTTCACCTGATGGTTTGTCAATTTGGGTGAGTGAATCCTAATTATTATAGTAAATCAAGTGATTTTTATACAAATTGAATGATCAGATGAACTGCAGCCAAGTGCAAAGCATACACACTGGAGTCTTGTCAATT
The DNA here is from genome assembly GCA_001517045.1 of Pseudotsuga menziesii. Classification (NCBI taxonomy): domain Eukaryota; kingdom Viridiplantae; phylum Streptophyta; class Pinopsida; order Pinales; family Pinaceae; genus Pseudotsuga; species Pseudotsuga menziesii. The sequence continues at coordinate 81,587 of LPNX010418942.1, forward strand.
TTAGTAAATTTTGAGATGGGTGTTCTTGTTAAAAATAAAAAATTCCAGGAACCTCTTTCGATCCAAGTGGATCTCAATCAAGGAATAAAGGAGGGGTTAATTTTATTGAAACTAAACAAATAATTGATGAAAAATAAAACCAAGATACACAATCCCAATTCTCTAATTAATCCTACCACGCATCTCTTTCCCCTTTCGGGTCAATCGGGAAGTCGTGGGGTAAGTATTAAATTACATTGAAACCTTATATATGGAATATGTAATTGATAATAAATCCAAGAATACTACCCTACAAATTAGAACTATGCTATATTGCAAAAAAAAAGACACGGACGCAAATCCCCCCAGGGGGGCTGGTGAATAGGCTCGAAAGAGCCTATTCGAAAGGACCTTTTATTTTTATTAGCAATGATTTAAAATATCAGAAAATTGAAATTGATGCACTTTGGTCCTTGTTATCTGGGATCCAAAGGCTTACAACAAGCTGTAACAAGCTAGAATTAAAACACAGCTGTGGGAGAAGGTTCCAGGAAGCTCTGATTCGTCCAAGAGTCAAAAATTGGGCAGACTCTCCTTCTCTTTTTTTTTAGACCTGATAAAAAATATCAAGCAATTAAATGTTCCCAAACACACTTTAAAAGTGTTTTGGGTCACCACACTAGTGACTGAAAAAAAACTAAGTAAAAATTTGTTAAGTTGGGGTAATCTAGTTTTCCAAAAAAAGGAACCAAGGAAAGCAAGATTTCCTTGTGATCTTGGATTGTTGTTTGGGAATCCAATGAAATGTGCAATTTTATTGCAAAATATGAAACTTTAAAGTACAGAAAAGGAAACTACCTAAAAGCAAGCTACAAATTTTCTTTAAAATGCTTGCAAAAAAGAGGATAATTTCAGCTAGATCTCTTAAAATATGACTTTATATGCAAAATGGAACTGAGATATAAAATTAAGAAAGGATCTTACTAACTAGATCTATATGTAATTTTATTTGTGAGATAGATCTAAGCAATAAGATTCTTTAAAAGTAACCAATTTGAAGAGAAATTAATATTTTGAAGGAGGAAGAGAGAGAAAGAGTGTTGGAAGCCTGAGAATGTTGGGCTTTGGAGTCTGCTTTGGTGGAACACCGAGGGACTATGACATTTAGAAGATATTGAAGATGAGGAAGATGCAAACTAGATCAACCTATTCTACAAGCAATATCGCCTGCAACTTAGAAATCCTTGCATAAACAGATGGTTAGAACATAGGTGCTGCTGGAAGAGATAATTGGAAAGCATGCAATTAAACTTAAAATACATACAACTCCAATAGATATGAAACAAGAAGCATTAAGAGCATAAATCAAACTAGAATAAACTCTTACCCTAACAGGAGGGAGCTCTCTCCTTCAAGGCCAACAATTAACCAGCAAAAGAAGTGATAAATAACATAGATTATACCTCATAAGCATTTGACAATCACCATCCACACATAAAGAGAATTACACCATAGATATTGCCTCCAAAGATTCTTTATTCCAAAATAAGAAACAATACAATACAAGAGAAATAGCACCTCAATCCCAGTTCTAACTAGCCTGGAAGAGGTTTCTTGTGCTTTGATTTATACAAAAAATAGGAGGTCCAGCTCAGGGGGGGCACAAATCCCAAGGAGATAGATCAAATCAGCTGATGGAGAGTCAATCAATGTAGATATGAAGCTGAAATGAGCCTACTTGTCAATCAGGGTCTTTATTGAGCTAACACATCAACCCATAAACTGACACATCAGTCCACAAAGCTCCAAAGAGAGCCCACACATGTGGAGGAGAGAGAGAGGGCGCAATTCCCCCTAAATACTATTGAAGATCAACTCTGGATCTGATTTGATCACCTCCTTTAGTCAAGGATTTGTTAGATCTAGTCATTCGGGTTCAGGTCTGACTGATTTCAATCAAATTGGCTGAGATCCACTGATCTATGATTTTGGATTTGCTGCATTATTCACCAATTTATTGATTAAAATAATCAATAAATGATTTTTTGGGGCTTTCTAACCCGAGTAATGAAAAATCACTCAAAACTAGGAAATAATGGGTCCATGGGTTTACATGGTGCTCCTAGCTTCAAAATGAGCACCTACATGACTGAAAATGATTATTTGGCCTGCTTTTATTACAAAATAAAATTTTCCAATTAAACTATTAAAAAATAGCCTAAGTTTTATAAAAATTAAATTTTAATAAAAAACACTGAAAAATTAAAAAAATTAAAAAAATTGAAAAAACCTAGGGGGACTTAGACATGTTCATATGACTCAACCATTATGTCTAGAATGTTTATACATTGACACATAAACTCTAATAACCTCAACAGGCCTAAATGCCAAGCTGACCACCCCAACTTTGGAGGTATGGAGTGAAAAACTCAGAAATTATCAATCGTTTATTCAACAACCAATAATAACCAAGGGAAAAAACACCTTGGGCTGATTGGATTGAAAAATAAAGTCTAAGAGACCGAGTCTTTTATAGATACTATCATGTTAGAACATTTATTACAACTCCCCCATGGTGTATGAACATGTGATATAGTACAACAAGCACTTCCCAGAAGTACTCCCAAAGGTCTTCTGAAGTCCAAACAAATTATCCTTGTCCGGTTCACCAGGCTCACTTGATAAAAAACCACTAAGTACAACTTAGGTGGTAACAAGACCCAATATTGGTGTGGGAGATACCGACAATGGTGTTGGAGCTTGTGGGAATGTTTCCCGCAATGGGGATATTCGAGACAAGCATGGAAGGGCCATTGCCCCCAGGTATGTATAGTGGTACGGTTTGAATTGTGGGGGATATTGTAGGGCTGCCACTAATGGGTGGTGTACTTACAACAACATGCACAGTGGTGTTGTGATGTTGATAATTACGTGGGGCATTGACATGAGTCCACTGCTAACCATCCCTTTGAAGAAGGGATCATAATTTGTACCAACCATGGGGCTAGATGGTGCAGTGAAAAGATTCATCTCGGATTGGTAGAAATTTGAGTCAAAATCAAAGGTCATGTGAAATTTTGATGGTGAGGAGGGTTGTCGAGGAGGGCCTCAATGGTGATGGTATAAAGAACCAAACCGAGGGGGATCCCCCCTAAGTCACAAGGAAGAACACAATGGATCAATGGTGGCTTATGAGAGTAACCAGTAATGAATTTTGGACCCTAGTTTAACTGAATTCGTATTGGTTTACAAGTGGTCACTCGACCACCAAGAATTCTAGAAGATAATGCTTGGATTTTTCTTCACAAGGGTATCTCTAGTTAATCAGAAGGGGTCATTTCCTATTTCACTTAGAAATTCCTCTTGTTGGCTAGCTACTTTGGGGTTCCTTTGGTACTCCTCACAATGAGTTTTAGGTCAAATCCCAAGCACTTCCCATAGTTGTTGTGGTTGAGACTTATGTCTCAAACCAAAAGATTATTAAGCAAGTTGATTGCTTTTATGGTTCGCTCGGGTTCATGAACCGAGTTTTGTTGGATTATTTGGTGTGAGTGTGTGCACTTTGTGTATGAATTTTTTAGTTTTACTTTCAATGATGCAATAATAAAATAACACTGGATTCCTTGTATGAAACAAGCAAAGGGATTGTATCAAAATAGGTTTGAAAGATAAAAATAAATCAAAACAAAATGAAAGACCAACTATAATAATGGATGACTATTTGTGATTGTATGCAAATCTATAGTGTGACTAACCCAAACTTTTATTCTTCAAGTCTAAGAGGGAGTGTTGGGATCTCATCAAAGTGGAAACAAGTCCACCCATAGATCCACAGTTCAATCCCCAAATTCCTGATACTCAACAAGGAGGACGCAAATGCCTCGAGACCTGCAACGGTCTCCACTCCAAGTAGCTTCCAAGGTCACTTGTTTTTAATGGAAAATAAAAATAACAAAAATAGTTTCCTCTTACTATGCTTACTCAACCCCACAGCATATCTCAAAAGACCCTGGAGGGTGATGACCGAGTAGAGGAGGAGGGGATAAATAAGAATGTTAATTTCCAACTTTTAATAATGAAATATAGAATATAACTTGTATAAATTAACACATAAATAGGAAGATCGCATGTAATGTATCAAACAACATTTGCTGGGCCATTTAGATAGTCAAATCAGAGGAAAATGGGCTAAAAAACAAACAAGACATAGTTAGTTTGATGGACAGCCACGAATGGGTCGCTATAAAAGGCCACACAACAGTGAATGGGTCACTCCTGCTGCAAAAACAACAGCAACTAGGACTTGGGAGGAAAGTCGCGCCTCTCAATGGCTGGAGTTGCGACCTGGGTCACAGGTTTCGGCCCAAAAGCAACGACTGGGTCACGGGTTTCAGCCTAAAAGTAGCGAATGGGGCCAAAATGGGAAAAATTTTAAAAACGAATCCGACAGTGGCCGACAGGGATAGGAACTAGTGCTGCAGAGACTCAGATCGGCCTTGTGGGGGTCATGTAGCAGGGATTTCTCCTTGCTACAGGGGTAGGAATGGCACCCTTCTGTCTATAGGACAGAAGGGTAGGTTCCTGCATGTGGAAAATACAGAAAGAAAATGGAATGGACAGAAAGCAAAGAGAAAGAAAGAAAATGGCCATGAGCCCCTCTGCAAACAAGGTTAGGGCCTCACCTTGGCTACCTGCAAACAACTATTAAGCAAAAATAAACCTGCAAAACATGTTAAAGATAAAACCTGCAAACAAATAATGGTTAGAAAACAACTAAGCTATCAAAGAAAAATGCATAAACAAAACAATATTATACCGCTCCTTTGGTGAAATGGGCCACCATGCCCTGGCTAGAAGGAAGCACCTCTCTATCTCAATCAGCAATGGAGGAGGAGCTATAGCTCAATGGGAAATGTGAGTGGAAGAGAGGGGGATGTGGGTGGCTTGAGAGGAAAATAGGTCTCAAGGCATCCATGGGCATCATAACAATATGCAAGGGAGAAGTGTTTTGAGAGTGACCCCCCACCCTCCTTTTATAGCTTTCTTTTGGGGTTTTAGGGTTGTAAGCCCTTGGTCCAAGCTTTAGCCCCTTTTTTTGGGCTTTTGGCCCTTTATGTCCCTAACTTTAGCTTCTTTTAGGGTTTTAGGCTCCTTTGAATGGTTTTATCCCCTTTTTGGAGGCTTTAGCCCTTAGGAGAGTTGTTTAGGATCCTTTTTTGGGGGTTTTAAGCCCTTTTCTTCATTCTTAAGCCTTTTTGAGGGTGTGGGGGTCTAATGGAATGTTACGAGGGTCGATCATGGGTGTCCTTGGGTGGTGTAGGCCATGTAGAGATGAGTGAGGGATTTTTCAGGTTAACAGATTGCCCCCTGATGTGTGAGGGTAGGAGCTCATCGTATGGCCGACATACATCATAGGATTTGCTGCGTAGAGGTGGTGCTTCCATGGCTGGGGCATTGTGGCTTTTGGTTTTTGTATTAATATGGTTCCCATCAATGGGTGAGATAAAAATAATGTGTGACATGTATATTGACGAGGTGGGCATCCCCATGCTCATGACAATGTCAAAACAATAATTTGATCTATGCTCTAAAATACAAGAGTTGATCATATACAATTGATGATACAATAATGGTTGCCTCACTGTGAGGCTGAATACAATACTGATCTGAAGAACTGGTATATTGGACCCATGGAATTCTCATGGAATGTTATATCTTCATGACTGATGACCTGCTGGATCTGGAATGGTACATAACTGTATGGACTCGCTGATTGAGAGTCAAAGTCTTTGTGGTACAAGTATGTTGCATCAATCATAAATCTATATAGAAGCACTGCTAGGGTTTCTAAAGACTATCTCTAATGCTACCCAGAAATCATGAGGGACATAACCTGTTTAGGTCCCTCAAATAGACTCATCAATGTGCTAGATTCAAGTGACATCTGGGGTCTTCGACCAAGTACTGTGCGGACCAAACCCTATACAAATATCAACGGTGCGATGATGTAGTTGGAGTCCAGCATGTGAGAAACAACCATCCCAAGAGGAACTAAGGACTCCTCTCAAGTGGTCCAAGGAACTCATCATTGAGGTTAATGAAACCAGGATATAGGGACCTCTAGGTCTATCCTCTGGAATATATGTGTTGTCATCGACAGAGGCAGACCTGCCCCTAGTTAATCCAATGATGTTTCCTTGACCAAAAGTGCGAGGGAAATAACCAAAAGGTGTGAGACAATCTGCGGATTGACCCACTGAATGGGGGGGGAGGGGGAGTGTGATAGACTCAAAATTCCTTTGTTCAGAGTATGATGGCAGGATGGACCAGGAAGCAAATGAAACTAACTCATGGGAATGGGATCATAGTTGTAATACCGGGAATGTCACTGCAGATGGGAAATACTTCGAGGAGGTGGACATTTTTTATATTGATGGGATCCAAGGAAGACACATTACAGAGTACTTTGAACAAAAGTGACCGAAAGGGGGAATCCTGCCAAACTGTTTTATGTGGGGTGGTGTCTAAGGACACCATTATGGTATGATCTCATGGATTTTTGGCGAACTTGAGAAAGTAAATGCTCGATGGTGCTTTCAATTTTAGAGAGTCTGAAGGCACGAAGAAGACTCCAGTGGGGGCTCTTTTTCATTTGTAGTCTCCTATGCCCAAGAAAGGATAAAAGTATACATAGGAGAGCTCTCCCATCCTGTAGGGGATGAGAGACTTATTTACCATTGGTAGTCCAATCAGGCTAGAAAAGGTTAAACCTATACTGACTGGATGGTCATTCAGATACTTTTACGAGCATGAACGAAACCAAGTTTGCTCGGTAATATTTTCTTGATGAGAAGGATGGAAAAGAGCTTAATGACAACCTGTGGTGAGATTTTTCTTAAGGTGCGACCCCTCTTCCCGAGAAAGCATAAAATTATGCGAAGGGGAACGCTCTTGGCTTGAGTGTACCAAGGAGGTCCTTTTCAATTGATGGTCTACATGGTCTGCAAAAGGAGGTAAACGAGATGATGTAGACGCCCTTTCCTATACTTTAGCGAGTGGGAAAGGAAGTAGTTGTGCTCGAAAATGTTTTCATTGTTTTTAAGAGTCATAAAAGAGCTTAAACAAAACAATAATATGGTCAACCAATTGTGGTGGCACAGATGGTGCCCCATGTCAGGATGGTGGACACTTGTCCAAAGGTCATCCATGCAGTATGGACAGAGCAGAAGGCTCTCAAACATACCAATACATGCGTTGGATAGATTGCGGCAGAGGCTCACAATTCGGTGTGGCAGAGGCACACAAATCAAAATGGCTCTTAGAAAAAGGTCAAAAGAGCTATGTGTGAGTTGCGGTGGATGGAATTGACTACATGCGACATGAGTGCAAGTCCGGGGGCACTTATATGCCAAATACATACAAGAAAAATAATTTTTTTTGTGGACAATGGTGTAGAGGTCCACATAAGGTGCGGTGGATAAAGAATACAACTATGTGTTAAAATACAAAAAAAGAAGAAAAATGGTAACCCTTAACGGGCAGTGGCCCAATAACCTGCATGAGTAACGGTAGGGAAGAGTGATACAAGTACAGGTCCGCAAACACTTGCCATTAGAGGAAATTTGGGGTCTAAAATGGGCCTTATAAGAAAACGTGCCAAAAATAAATTTTGTGAGTTGGAATTCAAGAACCAATAGAATTTCAATAAAATGAGTCAACCATAATGGTTGAATTGACATATTTGTCATAAAAGAAAACTACTTTTTTTTGTTCGTATTTTTGACATATCTCCCTGTGTTCTTACTCAAATTTCAAGCGGGAGAGCTCATTGGATGCGTAATTTAGTTCCACATCCAATGAGTACCCACACTGCATACTTTTGACGGACCCCGCTACCCCAAAAACAAGAAATACCTGAAAAAATGTGATGATGACATCATCATCACATTTTTTCAGGTATTTCTTGTTTTTGGGGTAGCAGGATCCATCAAAAGTATGCAGTGTGGGTACTCGTTGGATACAGAATTAAATTACTCTTCCAACAAGCTCTCCCACTCAAAATTTGAGTAAAAACATAGGGAGATATGTCTAAAATACGAACACAAAAAGTAGTTTTTTTCATTCTTGCTCCAAAATTAATAACTATTATTTTATTATTTTAACTATT